>CM053787.1:174087298-174269798 GCA_028749045.1 Cupressus sempervirens
GTAAATTATTATGCAATATCTTTTCTATCTTGTGTTGATTTTTGAAGTTGCGTAATGAGATATCATTCCTTAATTATGTCTTAAATGCCCTAGATGGAAAGATTGAGATTTTGAGGTGAACCTAATAAGTGTTACTTTAGTAGAGTCATTTTCTAACCTTACTAGTGGATTTTTGTAGCATAGGGCTAGGAAGCCTAGGTGAGTGCCTAACTGGGTGAATGCCTAATCATAGGTGCTAGGAGCCAAAAATGGTCACTAGAGGATCCTATATATTAGAGACCAAATTCTTGAGTAGGTTGGCTATACATGTGAGTTTGTGATCAAGTGGAAACATTGATTAAAAAAATAGGTTATTGGGGGTTTTTGGTTAATACATTAATAAATATAAGAGTTATTTGATGAATTCTTATCATGTTGGAGTACTAGGACTATATGTTATTTTATATAAGTCCTTGATGTGATAGGGTGACAATAGTTTAAGAGGTTGATCCCAACATTAAAGGAAGTGTGATAAGGCTGCAATGATACTAACCTAGTTATGGGACAAGAATAGTTTAGGAGGTTGATCCCAACATTTGAGAGGGGTGCAATGACACTAACCTAGTTCCACTCCAATCAATTACTCTTGTTTGGTTTCCCACAAACAAGATTTCTATTTGAATACTTTTTGTGTGTGTTGAATATTTGGTTGGGTCAAATCTATACATTAGATTTCCTTAGAGCCTATGGGGGCCATGGTCTCATCTTGTAACTTAGGAATGTGTGACATTTATGGATCCATGTGGTTGGTTCATAGAATTTTTTGAGGTATTTCTTTATGGTTCAAGATTGACATGGATGAAGATTGAGATTTCTCTTGGTTGTATTTGAAGATGTAAAAGACATTTATATTTGATATATCATATTGTTAATAAGATGATGTCTTATAAACACTAAAATGAACATGTTGATGCTTTCAAAAGAAAAGGAATGAAAAAGGAATGGTAGTGTAAGGAAAGGGATTAAGGGCACAGTAAATGTATGACATTTAGTGAGTATGTGTTTTCATTCTTTTCACTTTTCTTGGACATTAATAAGTGTAAGAATTTGCCTTTGGAAAAAATTCACCCAAGATCAAGGAACTGAAACACAAGCACAATAGTAGACCAAAAAGAGTATGATCAATATATCATAACATGTCTTGATACATCACTATGTGTTCAGATTGAGTGTACACACTAGGAGTGCATGTATACAAAGGCCTCTCATGAAGCACCTAGAATGTCTCTAAAAAGAACTAGGAGATAAGATAAGCATTACAAATAAGTACACGTCTTATCCATCATTCTAGATGAGAGGATAAGAATGATAAGGTGTATCTCAAGTGGAGATTTTGTAGACACCATGTACTTAATTAGTGTGCTAACTCTTGTGTTGTAGACACCATATGCATAAAAGAGGTGTGAGCTCCTATATTGTCAATATGACAACTCACAAGAGTACTCATACTCCTAGGTGACTAATGAAAAAATACAAAATAATGCATTAACCTAAGTAAACTTAAATAAAGTGTAAATAGTGAATACTTATTTACACCAACACCCCCCCCCCTTAAGTGCAACTTAGGGGAATGCATTTAAGCTTACAAAAATTAGGATGAAATGCATAATGGGTCCTGGCTACGAAGCCATTTTAGGTCCCCATGTACATAATGAAATGTAATCTCTCAAAAAGTGGAGAAAGAGGAAAAACCTTATGGGAAAAACCCTCCCCAAAAAAGAGAGATGAAAAGACAAGATGCATGGATGGATGGAGTAATCAAGACCCCCCATTATGACATACATCAAGTATGTACAAAAAAGAAGTGGAAGGACAAAACCCCTTAAGAAGAAAAAGTCCCCCCCATAAAAGAGAAGAAGAAGGAGACAAGGTAGTCCCCCTCCCCTAAAAGAAGTGTGCCAATTAGTGAGAAGTGCTCGAATGTAGAAGCTGATTCATGACTGCTGAATGATGTTCCTCCCATTTGGAAGAAACAATGGTAGGGGTATAGGTGAGATGCTTCCACTATGTGTGGAAAGAATCTTAGTGATGAAAAGTGTCTTGAATGACTATGTGAAGAGAAATTTTCCAAGAGTTCTGATACCATGTGAGAATTTGGTATAGCTTTGATACCATATAACAATTTTTCTCAGGGCAAAATTCATCCAAGATCAAGGAACTCAAAGACAAGCACAATAGTAGACCAAAAAGAGTATGATCAATATATCATAACATGTCCTGATACATCACTATGTGTTCAAATTGAGTGTACACACTAGGAGTGCATATATATAAAAGCCTCTCATGAAGCATCTAGAATATCTTTAGAAAGAACTAGGAGATAAGATAAGCATGACAAATAAGCACACATCTTATCCATCATTCTAGATGAGAGGATAAGAATTACAAGGTGTATCTCAAGTGGAGATGTTATAGACACCATGTGCTTAATTAGTGTGCTAACTCTCGTGTTGTAGACACCATGTGCATAAAAGAGGTGCAAACTCTTGTGTTGTCAATATGACAACTCACAAGAGTACTCATACTCCTAGGTGACTAATAAATAAATATTAAAATAATGTATTAACCTAAGTAAACTTAAGTAAAGTGTAAATAGTGAATACTTATTTACACCAACAATAGTTTATCTTATGTTATCTTATTATATCTTTCAATACTTAACTCTATATACTTTGCAAAATGTTGTGCTTCATGAAATTTGCAATATATTTTAAAATTAAGAAGCAGTCAAAATGGAGGTTGACCCAAAACATAGAAAAAGCTGACCAAATATTGATTGGACAATTGTAATGTTAATGTAAGCAAGTAAATGACAATTGATATGGTAGATTTTGCACTTAGAATATAATTTCATTTTTATAACTTATCTCATGAACTTAGTATAAGTCAGAATTAAGAACTATTCTTAGAGAAACAAAGCAAGTAAAAGATATTAAAAAGAAATTATTCACTAAACAAAGTTGTATTTAGCTTTGTCCTTCTAATTCCCTGGCCGGGTGTTACAAATGTAATATTAGTGATAACTATTTTTAGTAAATTGAAAAGAATATTCTTTCTGATAGAAACCAACCTTACAATGCCACATATGAAATACCAACAAATATAGTTTAGTGCATATTCCAAACCTTACCTATATTTTGGCAGATCTTGTCTGATTCATTAACAGATACTTTTGAATTTGGCATCGAATTTAATACGGTGGATAAAAAAGTTGAAGTCTCCATTACAGTACAGTAAAGAGCCGTGTCATTTACAAGGTAGAGCTCCCAGGATATTCCATAACAATTTCTCTCCCGCACAGGGATTTAATTATAACTTAAGGAGTTCTCTTTTTTCTCATTCTTTCAGAAAACAGAAACTGCGGATGTGTATATAATTCTTATCTGACACAGCAATATTCACGTTGTTTAGGTAGTTTACAGACAGCGTGCTTTAATTCATGTGCGCCAACAAACTTCATGTTTCTTATAACATTCATTGGATCTAGACATATGAAGAATGTAAATTATATAAGACAAACAAGAGACAAACAAGAGAAATACTCTGTAAAGTCATTGTTTTTTCAATGAATTTTAACATATCATGTCACTCACATGCTCCATTCTTCCCCAAAAACATAATTTGACAGTTGCCTAATTTGAATAATGGGTGTCTCTATCAATTTTAATGTGCGTCCTGCGTGTCTTCCTCAAAGTTTTGTGTGCCCCAGCGTGTATTCCTCACAACTAGGGAAGAATCAAATGGGAACACCACACTCAAGCGCAATTATAATAGATGGTGATATATATTTGGGTGTAATTTTCAGCCAATTTGCTCACATTGTGATGTCTCCTTCAAAAAGAAGAAATATTGATGAGTATTAATTGTTAATTACTTTATTTATGACAATGGTGGGGCGTAAATTTTACAGATTAAAAAGATCATCGGATATTTAGAATTTATATTATTTTGCTTTTATGAAGTTTCCTTTATGTCAATTTTTTTTAAAATTTAAAATTAAGTATCATATGTTTGAATAGTATGACAATTTTTTATTCAAGCAGAGCAATAAAAATTAACAATACGTTAATCAAACACACTTTCAAAAGAGTATAAATTGTTTACAGAACAATAAAAAGATATTGCAGCGATAAAATAGTTTAAACATTAGAAATTTTGGTAATAAAATAATAGTATCAATATATTTTCAACTTTATAGCAATTAAAATTAATTATTAGATATTTGAATAATGTTACAATTTTAATTCAAGGAATGTAGTACAAGTTCACAATAAGTTAGTCAAAAACACTTTCAATTTTATATAAACTAATTAGAAAACAATAAAATGATGGTTTACTAACAAAAATAATGTAAAGCATCATAAGTTTTTGGAATAAAAGACTAGTCCCCATATTAAAATAAGTGGATGCAATAACTTGATGCATGAAGAAATAAACCAGATGAACATAAACTAGCAATCATTTTAGCAAGAGAAATCTAATGCTCAAGGCATCTTATAATAGGCAAATTGTAGGAGAAGTAGTATATTTAGTAGGCAGAAATATGTTTTGTTTATGTATTGGAATAGAGGGAGAATTAGATTCAATTTGCATGAAGTATTTGATCTTATAATGAGCAACAAGGATATCCATGATGTTGGCATAGGTGAATTTCAATTTGTAATGAACTGTTGAAAGAACAACATAGGCATGTATCATCATAAAAGAAAATTATAATTAGGAGTACTAGGTATGACATTAATAGATATGAGTAATGTAGTAGGACCTACCTTAATAGTTTAAGTTTCAATACCAAGGTTTGTTTAGAAACATTACCAAATCTAGAGATAGGAATAAAAATAGTATAATCGATAAAATATTTCTCTTGAGTTTATCTAATAACTCATTGCTGCACATACTAAAACCATGTCCATTATTGACTTAGGTTCACTAAATATGATTATCATTAACAAGGATAACAACCATGAGAGAATCATGTTGATCTTGAATATCTTTAGGGGTGAATCGTCTTGATGATATACAATTTGATATTTATTATGGTCACATTTATGCATCACAATGTGGAATTTATATAATATTTGTTATTTAATCTATAAGATAGTTAGATTTCTCAAGGCTTTTTTCAATTCTTCATGATAAGTAGGTGAAGTTTGAAGAAGATCCAAAAGAGGTATCATGGAAATAATAACATGTTGTTGTTCTATTGAACCATACTCATCTTAAATATTTTATGGGTTAGTAAAGGAGGAAGCACTAGTTGATAATTAACAAGAGGAGTAATGAAAATTGTAGGTTGTCTATTTTTTCTCATATTATATGTGTGTATATCTAGATAATAATCAAGTTGTGGAGAGCCTTTTTCCATAATTACTTATTTATTTTGAGGTATAGCATTATCTTAATGAAGATGGATAGCACACTTAGATTTTTTAGTACTACAAACCTAAAACATTTGTAATATTGACTTAATCAAGTTCTTGTTTCTTCATAATTTTATCACTAGAAGAGAATGTGTCAAGGAAAGTAGTAATGGTATTACTTCCAACATATCCTCATTAGTAGCTCTATCTATTATAGTGGGGATTAGGGATTTTCATCAACCTTTCATGTATAAAGGAATTACAAATGAAAATAAGGTGATTTTGATAAAGTAATGTTTTTAATATCCTCCTCTTTGTCCAAAATATCTCTACCAAGGGATCTCATATTAGGAGAAGGGTCATCACTCATTGAGACTTTGTTGGTAGAGAAAAAATCAATAAAGGGTACAATGTCCTAAGGGGATAAAAAATCATATCATTTTCGTCTACATTAACAACATTGACCTTTACCAAGGTACCCTCATTGGGGAGAAGTATATAAACATAATATTTCACATCATCTTTTAATGATTCATGCCAAATAGGGACATTAAATTGGTAAACCGATTATTACATTACTTGAATTTGTCCTTTCGAGGAGTTCCATTATAGGAGAAAAAATAAATTGATTTATAGAAAATATTCGTCATAAATAAACCAACATGACATGTACAAAATTTATGAAACTATATGTTTATTTTTATAATGCAAGTATATTAACAAGAAATGAAATGATCTATATTCGATGCATTGATTAACCATTACATGAATTTTTTTTTTATTAGTCTAAGTAAAATGCAATAATGTAGCAAACATGAAAATCATTATTAATGTAATTGATGCAAAGTAGATCTACACACTAACTCAAAATCATGTAATAGTGTGTCAAGTTTTGGAAAATGTACAGTAAGTACACCCATGCATCTAAATTCATAAAAGAGATGATTCAAAGAGGATTTAATTACTAATACAAAAAGCATGTAAGAAGATATTGTCCAATAATAAAAGGTGTTGATATTATTAGAAATACACTAATTACATTTTATTTAAGACTATTTGCGTTGATGTATTGCATACTAGTTTGTCATTGTGATACCTATAAGTTTGCACCTTGATTAAGCACATGACATATAAGAATTCCACTTTATGTGTAAGATGCCCTTTTACCACACATATCACATCATTATCATCATCACCATATGGCACAGACTTCATTACATAATAGAGTATGACCCACATTTGGTAGACATGCAATTACACCTTGCCTCAATGTCAAATTAACTTTTCTTTACCATTTTATCTTATTCCCTTTCCTATATAGGTAGGCATGCTATTTTTTTTTAACTATATCCATTATCAATAATATCATTCATGCATCATAATGAATTTTTCATGCCATTCTATGATGTAATTTTTTTTACACTTTCATTTGCTCCTAGAGATGTTGTTGAATCCCCTAAAAGTCTAACATTGCATCAAAGTTTATAGGGTTTGGAGATCTCTTCTCAAAAAGTAAAATTTTGACTTGATTTGATTTTGGCATCAATATTGCATTCAACCAGCTATATTATTAAGTTTGAGTATAATTTTTTTTTACTTTTGGAAAAAAATTATAGAAAAATGGAGTCATACAGCCCAATCATCCCTCTTTGATATAATATTTTTAAAATCCCTAATGTGTGTTTTATTTTAATTTTGTAGATATTTCAAGTTATTATCAATCAAACATTTGTCAGGGCATACAGAATATTTATCCTTGCATTTTGTCTCTCAATGTTAACTACAAACAAGGGTCAAATTTTTAGTCACGTCATGATACCTAGAGAAAATATTAGTCGTCCATCACATAAAATCTCACAGAACTAATATCACGAGAAAAATATACCTTCCAACATCTAGAATATCTAAAATACATAGACAGAAACCTCATGAATGCATAAAAAATATCCCAATAAATTGATACCATAATTTACAATAAAATGCTTTTCATGTTCTATAACTATGCCTATCTAATCCTATTAGTTTCAACATTTGCAGCTTCATTTGGATGCATGCATTAACATTTTTAGCTACAATTTATTTGGAAGTATCTAAATTTCCATGTAGTTTCTAGCTCAATTTTTAATTCTGTGGAGTGGAAGTATAGCTTGCATAAATCAATTTTGGAGCTACAAATTCATTTGGTTAATGCTTGGATTTTTTATTTTATTTTTCTAATTTGCATTACTGATTTAAAGGAGTTATCAATTATTTTAGTCATTTTTTCCCTCTCTTAAATACTTGTCAATGATCAAAACTATCACTCTAAATAATTACCATGAATGGAAATAATTTGTAGATATAATTAATTTCCTATTTCTTTAATCACATAGAAAAATCTTTGGAAAATATCTAGAGCCAACATGAGGTGTTGTAGAGAGGAGCAAATGGTTTGATTGAAAGCATAAAGCAATTGGATATCTTAGATTATTCATCTCTCATGATTCACAATATCATGGTTCATCCTTCACACGCTCTCATTAATATTGGACCATGATTGAAGGAATATTTGGTAAAATTAACAACATCAAAAAATTTAGATTAGATAACGAATGCATGTGTTTAAATCCTATACATTTTTAAAAATTTATTCAATAATATTTTTTATGCTAAATCTTATTAGATTAGAGTGATCTTATTTGAGGCAAGGGGGAATAATAACTATGACCAAAGACACACCCAGATACCATGCAACATTGTTGAGCTAACACAATAGAAGAAAAATTATCAAAGAGATGGTGAAAAAATGAGAGAAAATAATAGATATATATATATTGGTTGGAAATTTACTTCATATATGCTAGGTTATAAGATCTTCTTGGTTATGTCCAAATATAAATATTCCTTTACATAATAAATTATTCATGAATCATAGATGATCTATCATCCCAAACTCCGAAGTATAGCTCCACCAAGTTTCTAAGTGTTCTCTTCATACCCTAAGCCTGAGACTCAAAACCTTTATTTATACTTTCCAAAATGACTTATAGAATATTTTAAATCTACATTGGACAAAGAAATCACTAAAAATAGGTGCACATTCTTACCAATGGTAAATCAATACTTTGAATCCAAACCAAAAATTAAATATGCAAGCTGACACTCAAACAAGAACCAAATAGACAACTCAGTGAACAAAGAAACGCATCATTAAATAGACTCAAACAAGCATCATTGACCCTACTCAATGAATGAAGAATCACTTGGAGACAAAAGAAAAGTATCAGTCAATGAGATCATACACTAAGTCAAGTTAGAACAACTTGATGAAAGAAGACATAATGAATCCATTGAACCAACAAAAACAATATCTGCAAATCAGGTCCACAAAAGTAACACACAACTCCACTAAAAATGTCCAGGAAAAATAAGCAATCTAAGATGCTCCTACCTTAGACACTTAGGGTTGAAAGAAATGATTATCTGAGTTATAAAGGTATCACAACCCTAGCTGAATCCAAATTAATTTGAGCAATACAAGCATTATCTAGAATAGGTTTCTTTTTCCACTCAACCAAATAATCTATAGAACTTTTATCTCTTATTCTCTTGCCAACTCTCTTCTTCAAAATCTATTCAACCTCTTCCATTTTATTATTAGGATAATCACTTAGCACAACAACTTCTTTATCATATTCATAATACTCATAAAGATTAGCAACATTGAATAAAGGTTATATATTCATGTCTTCAAGAAATTTAACCTCATAAGCATTGCCACTATTAAATTGCCTCATGATCTTATGAGGGAAAAACTTCCTCATCTTCAACTTACTATATTTCTACATTAGAAACCTAGTGTGTAAATATTCTCTAAAATATGAAGGTATCACAACCCGAGCTAAATCCAACTCAATTTGAGCAATCCACACATTATCTTAAATAGTTTTTTATTTCCCACTCAACCAAACATTCCATATAATCTTTAACTCTTTTATTCTTCCAACTGTTTTCATTAAAACATATTCAACCTCTTCTATTTTCTTCTTAGGATAATCACTTAATACAAAAACTTGTTCATTAGATTCATGATATTCATATAGATTAGAGGCATTGAATATAGCTTATGTATCGATGTCATTAGGAAACTCAACTTCATAAGCATTACCATTATCAAATTTCCTCAAGATTTTACGAGGACCAAACTTCCTCATCTTCTAATTAATATATGTGCCAAAATTAAATCTATCCTTCTTCAAATGAACCATCACCTCATCCCCAACTTCAAAAATCTTATGTCTCATTGAACTATTTTCATTATTTTTGTTCTTCTTATTAATTTGTTCAAATTTATGTTTTATTTCCTCATGCAAAGACTTCATTACTTTAGCAAATTCTTCTCCTTCAGGAGCCCTCTTCTCTTCTCCAATAATATCTCTTAAATATTATATACCTCTAGGCCACATTCCTATAAAAATCTAAAAATTTTCCTTTCCAGTACTCCTATCCATAGAATTATTCTTCACAAAATCTTCTTGTGCCAATACAAAATCTTGATTACTCAGTTTATCTTCAACTAATCATCTCAAAAAATTATCCAAACTTTTTTTTACAACTTATGTCTATCCATCAGTCTTTTCATGGAATGTAGAACTAAAGTTCAACTTGGTGTTTTTCTTCTCCCACAAAGTCTTCCATAAATAACCAACAAGCTTATTGTCTCTATCTAAGATAATGCTCCTTGGTAATCCATGCAATCTAACAACTTCCTTAAATAATATATATGATATGAACAACATTTGGTGTCTCCATACATGTTATGAAATGTGCCTTCTAGGAAAATATATCCACAACAACAAATATAGGATCATTCCCTCTTCATCTCATTAGTAAGCCAAGAGAAAAAATAATTACCGATATCACTCCATGGTTTCTCAAGTACTGAAATAGGTGTATAGAATCTTATATTCTGACTTACTTATTTTGCAATTTATCAAGTTCCCCAATTCCTTAAAACATTATGAACATACTTATATAACTAAGGACAATAATACTTCTCCTTAAGAAATCAAAATGTCTTATCAATACCAAAATATCTAGCTAAGTGACTTCTATGATTTTCCTTTATCAAATTAATTCTCATTGGTCCCCTCAATATACATAACTAAATTTTGTTAAACAACATCCCTTCTCAAATGAAATAAAATTCTTACTTTCTTAGTTGATCTGATAAATTCAGTAATCTACATGCTTTCCACTACTCACAAAAATCAGGATCCATTCATAAAAAGATTTCATCTCATCAAAATCAAGAACTTCAACCTTCATCTCAGGCAACAAGATCTCATTATACTCAATGAATTTACAACTTGGTTAATGATTCCACTATTATGCTTGTGCACAAATGTAAAATTTTGTAAATACTCAACCCACTTCATATGTCTCTGATTCAATTTATTTTTGCTTGTGAAATACTATAAAGCCTTATGGTCAATATAAAACACAAAATCATTAGGTACAAAATAATCTCTTCACTTGTTTAAATCTTGAACAATAGAATATAACTCTTGATCATAAAAATAATACTTCCTTATAGCATCATCTAGGGTCTCACTAAAGAAAGCTGTAGGGTTACTTTCTTGACTCAATATAGGTCTAATTGCACTACCACTTGCATCACATTGAACTTGAAATACTTTATTGAAATAAAGAAAGCATAACACAAGTAATTCAACAATCTTCTATTTCAATGTCTCAAAACTTTTATCAACACAATTTCTTCACTTGAATTCATTTTTATCTCCTCTCCCACACATAGCATTACAAATTGAACTAAAATTCTTAATGAACTTCCTATACAAACTTGCCAATCCATGAAATGTCTAACTTTGTCAACATTGTCAGGTGTAGGACATTCAATAATTTCTTATACCTTCTCAAGATCCATCTTCTAACCATGAGCATAAATCAAAAACCCTAAATACAAAATTTCCTCTTTGATGAAAGAACACTTTTTCAAGCTAATCAACAAGTTATCTTATGTTAATTTTTACCAAACTTCTCTTATATGTAACAAATGTTCTTTATACATACTAAATATCAGAATATCATCAAGGTATACAATAAAAAATTTACCCATGAATTTCTTCAAAACCTCATTCATCAACCTCATAAAAGTACTTGGTGCATTAGTCAAACTAAAAGGCATAACCAACCACTTATACAGACCTTCTTTTGTTTTTGAAGGAAGCCATCTATTCATCACCTTGTCAGATTCTAATCTTATGATATCCACTCATCAAATCAACCTTGGTAAAATATCTTACACTACTCAAAAACTCCATGATAACATCTACCCTTGGCATATGAAATCTATACTTCAATGTTATCTTATTGATTGCTCTACAATCTATACACGTTCTCCATTCCCCATTTGCTTTAGGTTCTAATACATAAGGTATTGGACATGGGCTTAAATTTTCTCTAATCAAAATTTTCTACAAAATATCATGTACTTGCCTACTAAGTTCTTTATTCTTAGTCGGTATCAATCTATAAGACACTCTAATTATAAAACTAGCTTGAAGAATCAAGTCTATACAATGACCTAAAAATTTTACGGGTAGTAAACCATTAGGTATATTATCTAAAATAATCTCTTTGTACTCAATGATTTACTTTCCAACTTTTATTGGAGCTGGGTCAATACTATTAGTACTCAATTCATTAGGGATTACAATTAAAAAAACATTCTACTTCTTCACATCTTTCGTGAATTGATTTATATTCACCAAGCATATCCTAACTTTTGTACAATGATCTTCATCTATTTTCACTATTAAAGATAGAAACAGTTGTCTCTTTCCATTAGCACAAATGGTACACTAATTCAATATCCCATTATGCATTGCTTGTCTATCATATTCTCAATTTCTACCCAAATAATATGACAACAACCCATAGGCATGATATCACATACAAATTCATCATAGTATCTCCCAACCTTAAATTTAATAAGACATTGTTCACTTATCAATGGCTTATACTTATTTATGATCCAAGCAATATAATATAGTTTAGGATTCTTAGCCTCTGTAGCTACAACTTGTTAAAGAACTCCTTTAATTCCAAGTTATCTAAAATATCACTATCATTGATTACCTTGCAACGTCTATTTATAATCTTGTATCTAGTTTTGAACACATTTCTTCTTAACATAGATTCCTTGTCAACTTCCTCATGTCACAAGATTATTCTCATCATCAAATTTCTTCCACTTTCAAGTTCATTAGGTGGACTCAAAGATTTTTCTTGGGCCAAAGTATTTGTGCTATTATTTTGAGTCTTCTTTTTAGAAAAAGTATAGTCTTGAAATCTTTATGATGTTCCTCTCTACACTTAGTAAAATCTCCATGAAACCCTTCTCTATTATAACCACCTTGTTAAGAAACACCTCTTTTTTGATTTCAACTACCACCTTTCCATTTGCTTTTTCCTTTATCTTGCACTGCATCTACCTCTCTAAAATATTCCTTCTCTTCATCTTGATATTTTGTCACACCTCTTTGTCAAAAACTCTTCAATCTTTAGAGCATATTAGTATGCTTCTCCCATACCATCTATTTTGATATAATTGATCTCTTCTTTAATTGTAGGACCCTTAATCCATTTAGGTGTCTCAAAAATTTCTCAAAACCATCATCAACGAGTCTAGATCAAATATATAACTTATACAATTCCTTAGTATAATCCTTCATAGTCATTTCTTTTTGCCTTAATTTTTTCATTCTCATCAACAAATTAACTTGGTAATCAGAAAGGAAGAATTTCTTCATTTTACCTATCATATTTACCTGAGTTTTGATCTTCTCTTTTTCTTTTATTTTCCTATATATTTATAAATGGTTTGACCAAAGTGAAGAATGACCCTTCAACTTACTGATTGCTATTTTCACTTTCCTATGATCATAGGTTCCATCATACTCAAATAACTTGTCCATCTTAAAGATTTGATCCAAAAATGCACTGGTATCCAATTTTCCATAGACAAAACCCTCAAAAGTATTTCTCCATCCTCTTATACTTTAGGTTTAGGATTATGTGCTACCATTTCTTCATTATCACTAGCATCACCAAGATGTAGTCCTCTCATTTGGGATAATCCAACAACATCTAATTTGGCTACAACTTGTCACAACATGTCCACGATGAAATTTCTTGCATTTCCTCTACCTTGAACCATCTTGGCAATAGATCCCTATGAGCTTTTAACCCTCTAAAAGTTATAGGTCATAACTCAAATAGTCATCCCTAGAACCAATCTAACTATGGTTCTGCACAATGCAAAAATGACAAGGAAAAAAAACCTTAACTTAATAACACCTTATGCAACAAATAATGATAGCTAGCATCAACGGAAAATACAAATGCCATGCAACCTCACTAATTTATCAAAATAGAAGCAAAAATCATAAAAGAGGTAACACTAGAACAAGAGAGAGAACAATAGATATTTATTTGATTTAGAAATATACTTCATATATGTCAGGCTATATATCCTTCCTAGTTGTGTCCAAATAAAAGGATTCAATTTCATAAGAGATTCTTCATGAATCACAGACAATCTATGATCTTCAAATCTCCAAACTCCAACTCTACATCGGTTGTAAGCATTCTCTTTGTTCCTAAAACCTGAGACTTTACCTATTTATTTATACTTGACAAAATCACTTACAAAAGATTCTTGATCTATATTAGACAAAGAAACTACCCAAAATAGGTTAGCATACTTTCCAACGATCAATAAATACATATAATTTGGAAAAAAAAAATTAAATACATGATCTAGCACTAAATGAAGAACCAAATAAATAACTCGGTGAATAAAGGAACTAGACATCACTAAGAATACACAATGAATAAAAGAAGAATTGACTTAGTGAACAAATAAATGAATCACTCAAAAAAAAATTATAGTGAGCCAACTTAGGAAAACTTGATGAAAGAAGAGAGAATGAGTCCCCCACACCAATAACAACTACTACTACTAAGAAGGTCCATAAAAGTAAAGAAGCAACTCCAATCCAAAATAGAAGAATAGCCAATCAACCTAAGATGCTCCTTCATCATAATTATAGCATTGCTTAAGATTATTAACAATTGATATTAACTATTCTTTTCTATTTTATTTTTTAATATTTAATCTATTTTTCTATATTTTATGGTACTATTGATTCTCTTGGTAATTCATACTAAATTTATTCTCTTCATGATTTGAATATCAACTCACAAGGGAACATTTAAAGTTGTCACACATGGCTGAATTTAACAATTCAAAGCATCCTGTACTTCTCAAAAATGATTAAATATTTAAATGGAAGAAATAACATAGGAATACTAAGCTTCATGAGAAATACAATACATTTTCTTCACAATATAATTTTAAATATAGTTCTCTTATAGAGAGCAATCATCCAGAAAAAAGAGGAAAAATGTGGATAGAGTAAAAAGAAATGACTTGATAAGCATAAATGTTTCCATAAGATTGAATTGACAATCTCACTTAGATTCTTCAAAAGAATATTATTAAGTTTCCCTCAAGAATGTCTACTTGTTCTACACATTTGGTGGATTTTCCTTCTATGTCTACATCATCATTTGAGGATAAACCAAAATGTTAAGAAATAAAAGCCTCTACACATCCTAGGAAAGGTAAATGGGCCTTTGATTTTGGAGCTTTACATTATATAGTGTCTTCTATTGATATGTCTTATTCTTTTGATGAAATTCTACTAATATATAGATGGATAGTGACTAATACATGAAGCTCTGTGGGAAGGGTTTAATTCTTAATGGAGGGGGACATTTTAATGGTTTTTCTTTTATGGATCATCTTCTACTACTAACATTCTTTTCAATTTATCAAATTACTCATGGGGCACAAGGTATAATGATTAATTTCACTCCTAATCAGGTCTGTAGTAGAGACATAGAGACTAGAGAATTTATAGGTATAGGAGTTAATGATAATGAATTGTGCTTGTATTCCCTTTCAAATTTTATTGTTAATGATAAAGCTCATGGTGGTGATGATGATGATAATTTTTATGATTTACTTACTCTTTTGAAAAGTGTGAATTATGTATGTGAGAACTTTGGACACGTGGATCATTTCATTCTTGAGACAAGTGTTGAGCTTCCTCTTGCTAGATAACATAGAGTAGGGGGAGGGGGGTTCAATTATTTATATCTAGTTATCCTACATGTCTCAAAACTAATTTAATACCAATTCAACCTTCATAATATTTCATATCAATAGCTCAATAACCACATTCAACTTCTCTAATTAAACATATATCAACTTTACTTGAAACTATTATTTTATTGTTCTTATACTAAATATTAGAGTAATTAAATAAATTATACCAAGTTGTAGCATTGAACAAATAACATGAAGATAAACTTTGCAACACGTAATAATTCACACACTTGACACATATATTTAACATTAAAACCCTATAAAGGGAAAAAACACATAGGAAATGGAAATCCTAATATTTCACTCTCCTAAAGTGAGCTCTTCTACAAGGTAAACTTGTTAAAGGTTACACACAGATTTTTAGTGTACCTAGTTAAAGTATTTTAACCAAATATCATCTAGACCTTATCACTCCTTGACATTTTAAAAAGTGGTCTTCTCCAAGGGACCCATAAATATCACGAATTGATGCTACCATATAGGATTTAAAATACTTGTAAGGTCCACTTGGTTAAGAAATTTTATGTGATACAATGGTAATAAAGTATAAGTGAAGTGATCTATTAGATATAGTAGTACCTTGCTTCTTTAGATGTTTTTTCTCTATCTCATCCTTTTTATATTTGTCTGATTGATTGACACACTTTCACTTTCTTTTAACACTTCCACATGCTTAATCTTTACAATTCTATCATACTTGATTCACCTTCTATCTTCTTCTTCCACTTCAATCAAGAATCAATGAACAATCACCACATCATCATCAGCTAAAAATAATCATGTTCATCTCCTTAAATAGGTGCTTCTACCTTCTAAAACCTTCCATATTTTTCTACTTAAACATTATGTTAGACCTTAGATACATTGCATTTAGTTACAATGAAAATAGTCCTACCTTGAACTTTGTGCTCAACTCCATTCTATAATATCTCCTTTATCATTTCTTCATTATAATTCTCTAGTTGTAGATATTGTAACTAACTTTGAAATTATCCTTTGAATTTCTTCAACATTCTTTATTTTCACCATATGTCAGCCTCAAATTTCCACTTTTCTTTTGATCTTCACTTGGTGATAATTACAACTTTACTCAAGAAATACGTGACTTAGTTAATACTATAATTTTCTGAGTTAACATTGAACTTCAATTGTTTTTTGCCAAGAATTCTATTAAAAATATAGTAGCTCAATTAATACTATGGTCATTCATTCACTATGTAAATTATTATAATTTGTGAGATAGAAATTACAATTATGTTCAAATATAACCAATATAAGAAAATAATGAATTGCACAAAAGAGAACACAAGACACTAAGATTTAATATGGTTGATGAAATTCTTGGGCTACATCCACCAAATGGAAAGTCCAATATTCTTATTATCTTGTTATTAGAATTGGCAATCTCTTGCAGCTCAATACTGTGACAAGAAGATACTAAATCATCATCCATAGTGAAATCCCTAACACTAAGCTATTTTATACAATATTTTTGTCACTTAAAAAATTAGGGCTAAAATAAGCTAACCAATAGAAAGAAATATAACTATTAACTCCTTTTACAAGAGTAAGATGCTAACCCAAGGACCTCACAAGGGGTGTTTCGTTATGATCTTGCAAGAGATCTTGCTCCTTGATCGCTAGAGAATGGGGGTACTGCCTCCAAAACTACATACAAAAAATCTATGGGGGAACTGCATCGAATGAATTGGGGAAGTTTTAACCTTTGATTTTGATTAGGCTTGATATAAAAATATAAGTTGTTTTGCATATACATGATCTTCATCACTTCATCAAAATATTACATGATAATAGAACAATCAAATCAACATTATACACTCATAGTCAAACTCATTCAGGCAGCCATTGAAAACCATACATGTCATCTCTTTCATCATACTTTCTTCAAATCTTCTTTTTCAATCAAATCCTCTTTATAAATCAAATGATATGGTACTCTACTAAACTAGCATAATTTCTAACCAACTAAGGCTTGATGTCAATTAAAAAATAATAACTAATATGACTCTTTTACATACAATAAAAACATTATCATTTGGAGCTAATTAATTTCCCCTTTGGCTTTGATCTCAACACATAGACATAATATTTTACATTACAAATCATATACATAAGGTAATCAATTGTATGCATTGACAACAATACAACTCTTCAACTCTCTGACTCCATTTAGGTTCTCTATAACATATTATAGCATTAGGTTCACTCAATCTGTAACTTAAACAACTTCATCTTCAAAAATTCTTCCCCTTTAGGTATATTTCTTATCTTTTCATTCTTATAGATTCTCTCCCTCCTTAGTCTTTCTCTATTTATTAGTTCACTCCCTTTCAATCATATTCTCTTTTACTAATTCTCTCCCTGTCATTCATATTATATTAATACTGGTTCTCTCCCCCTTTGACAATAATGACAAAGTTAAATATAATTTTAAATCTAAAACTTATAAAACCTTGTATTAAGACCTTATACCTTGGATGTAATATTTACATCAATTTCATTGCAATCACATTATGAATCTTTGAAAAAACAAATCCTAAAGGGTGAACCCTCATATCAACTCCATAAAGATTTATCTAATCATCCATGAATTGATGTGACATGAATCTCTTCTTGGTTAATCCTATATAGGGGAAGCACCCCTAACTTACCTCTTAGACACTTAAATGAATTCTTAGCTAATAGATTAGTAAATATATCAGTAATTTTTCCCTTAGATGTAGCATATTTAAGCCTCACTTTTTTCTCTTCTACTTTCTCCCTCAACTAGTGATACTTGATAGATATATGCCTTCTTTTCGCATGAAATATTAGATTCATAGATACAATGATTGCACTATTATTATCGCTAAAGATAGTGACACGTTCTGTAACCTCTTCTTGCATTTGTTCCAACAGTTGCTTAATCTAAATGATATTTGAACAATTAATTGTAGAAGCAATATACTTTTCTTTAGTATTAAATTGTGATATGTATATCTATTTGTTTCTTAACCATGTAAGTAGTCTTTTTCTTGAGAGGAAAGCTCCACAACTTGTACCTTTTATATCATCAATATCTCCAACCCAATCAACATTAATTTACACTTTGAGTTCAAAATCACCATGTGTTTTTTGTACCATAATCCAAATTATTTTATTCCTTTTAAATATCTTAATATTTTTTCAACAATGATTATATGTGTTTCCTTAGAATTACAATAAAACCTTGCAACAATTTCAACTGCATGTACAATATCATGTCTACTATGCAAAACATATTGTAACTTTCTAATAATTGATACATATTGGGTTTCATTCACTCTAGCAATAGTATCTTCCTTCAAATATTTTGCATCTAGTCACCACAGGTGTACCAAATAGCCTTGACTCATCCATCCTAAATGTCTTCAAAATCTCCCTAACATACTTAGATTGAGTCACATTTAGAACATCTTTTGTTTGATGAACTTATAATCTAATAAAAAAAAGGATCTCACCAAACATAGACATCTCTAATTTGTTTCTCATTTGTCAAAAAATGACTTGCACAATAAATAATTACCACCAAATGTGATATCATCCACAAATATTTCAGCAATCAATACCATATTTTCAGCTTCATTATTCAAATTTAGATTACTATCTTTAGTTGTTTTAACAAATATGATGTTAGTAAAGTTTGAATGCAACCTTTAATACCATTCTCTTAGTGCTTGGTTAAGTCCATACAAATATTTATTTATTTAGCAAAGGATGTGCCTATGATTTAGCTCAAACAATCCTTCAGGTTGTTCTATATGAAGTTCTTCTTTAAGTATTCCATTTAGAAATGCTGACTTAAAATCCATTTGATATACCTTGAATTTCTCGTAAGTAGCACATTCAATTTTTTTTATTTTAATTTTTTTCTTTCTTTCTAATGTAGCAACATTGTAAAAAACTCACCATAGTCATTTCCTTCTTTTTTATTTGATATGCTCCAACTTTCTCTTTCTATTGACCTTGACTATATTCTTAAAATTGACATGGCAAAGCCTCTTATGCCATAACAAAAAAACTTCAACTTTTGTATTCAAACAAGTATAAACCATTGGATCAAGATAAAATAGATTACCTTTTATTTTCTCTCCAATGCAAATCAGCTTTTCATCATCATCATAGACCTTGACTTTCTAGTTATAAAATCCATCTTGTGACTTCTATTATTCAATCAAGAAACACTAAAAAATTTAAATTTTTGTCTTTGCACCAAATATACATCATCAGATCTAGGTATATCATTCAACATCAGTGAACCTATACCTTTTATTCGATATGAAATATCATTTCCTAATTTAATAGTTCTACCATCGTGTTCCTTAAATTTATCAAACTTATAAATGTCTACAATTAGGTGATGTGATCATCCACTATCAATCATCTATATGTCATTCTTACTAATATTTGAAATAAAAGCATTATCACCCAAGAACTACACCTTTCCTCAATAGGATCTTCTTCCACAAGAAAATACACCACATCTTCTCCATCTTTATCATCTTTAGTGTCTAACTTAGTGTGCTCTTATTCATCAACAAAGCATAATTTCTTCCCTTTTTCCTTGTAGTCCATGATCTTTATGTGTTAATTATCCTTCTTATAAGGTTTGTCACTCATACTCTTCTTAAGACATCTTACAACAATATGACCTACTTAATTACATTTAAAATATATAAGAGGTAATCTACCTTTTCCTTTCAATAATCTCCTTACATTCAATGCTTCCATGTTTTATATATCATCTTCCAATTTTGACTCACTTTCATCCTTCTTTTCATTCTTAAATCTACCAATGATTATTGAAGTATTGAAATAATTACCAAGTGTAGGCCCTCTATTATCAAAATTACTCAATTAAAATGTAGTCAAGTGACCAACCAAACCATCAAATGTAACATCATTATTAGTAGTATATTTGACTTCCTAAATTACATATACTTTTATAGCATAAATAGGTGAGAGGGTTTTGAGAACTCTACATACAACTTCAATATCATTAATGACTCCTTAAGAAGCTTTGATAACACTCACAACTTAATTAATTTGGTTCACATACTACACAATATTTTCACCTTCTTTCATTCTCATGTCATAATATTTGCCCCTTAGACTTTCTAGTCTCACTTATAGTACATTCTAATCTCTACCATGTACAAGTGCCACCCTTTGTTACATTTCTTTAGTAATTGATATAGTACCAGGGTACCTAGTAACAATAAAGCATTTTATAGAAGGAAAAAATATAAAAAAATACAGATGCAATAATCATATTTGAAACTTGAATATCTTCCATTGACCAACCTCCTTCTATCGCATTTTGGTGCTTCTTAAATAACTAAAAGCTCTCTAAATTTGAAAAAATAGAAAATTACCCTTTTTGGTAGATTTTAATGAATCTTCAATTTTGCAGTTTTAGGTAACCTTCAAAATTAACCCCTAAAAAGATGAAAATAAAGTTGGACTTTCCTTAAGTTATGGAAACTTTACTTGCCAACTAATCTTTTAATTTGGAATTGTCCATTCAAAGTTATTAAAAAAAAAAAACTCTTAAAAATAGACAAAGATTACGACACTTGAGTTTTGGTGGTTTAAATGGATTTTCAAGGACCTAAAAAACAAATTCTTCTCAACACAATGGAGCAAAGCTCTAATGTTAGGCCATCAAACTCCACCTTACAAAACCAGTCTAAAGATTTGAGAGAAAACTCAAGTTTGAGTCAAAAGTTATGACACCCAAAAGTTGATGCATTAGTAATAGTATAGTTCTTAACATCATGAAAATTAGTATCATTCAAGGTAGATGTAGTTTCAATAATTAGAGTATTATTCTCTCTCTTCTAATTCATCTCTTCCACAATTGTAGGAGGCATAGGAGCAACATATGCATTTTCTAGTGAGTGTTTAGCATTGTCTCCAATTTTAGATAAATGTAGTCTTGTCCCATTTTTTCCATGAGGATAAATTATCCCTAATTGACTTTAATACCTCTCTTATACAACTTCATATCTTTTTCGCAAGTCCCTTCAAACTTCTTCCTTGAGGAACTACAATCTTCTACCAATTATTAGATAGTTGAGAGGGGTCAATCAGCTATATCTAGTTATCCTATAGGTCTTGAAAATAATTCAGTGACATTTCAAACTTCAATAACTTGATAACCATATTCAACTTCTTGAATCAAACTTATATCAACTTTACTTCAAACTATTGTCTCACTATTGTTACTTATATTGGATATTAGAGTAATTTATTACATTATACCAAGTAGCATGATTTAATAAATAATATAAAAATAAACTTTACAACACATAATCATTCACACATTTGACACAAATATAGATTGTGAAAATTCTAGAAAGGAAAACACTAAAAAACTATCAACCTAAATATTTCACTCTTCTAAAGTGAGCTCTCCTAGGAAACAAACTTTGTTAAAGGTTAGATGCACATTTTTAGAATAACCTAATTAGAAGATTTTAACCAAATATAATCTATACCTTATCACTCCTTGACATTTCTAAAGAGTAGTTTGATCTAAAACATTAGATAAACTATATACATGTTCCTTTTAACTGTGACGTCTAAAAAACCTTAAACATATGCTTAAGTCTTTAATGCTATTCAAAACCATTTTTCCAAACAACCAACAAAATCAAAGCAGACAATGACATATGGTATAGCATATATGCATTCCTGAATCATAAGCCATGTAAGCGAATGTTTTTATGGGCCCTAAGTATAGACAACTAATAAAGGCTTTTGTCTGTATTAGAGAGATTGATAAAGTGGTCAATACGTTTCTTTAGTTTAAGCTTACCTTAAACCACACAGTCCAAAAGAAATTAAAAAGATATCGATTTTAAATAGATTTAAATCTTGAACTTGTCAGCCATGAACATGACAACATACCACAACCTTCTGTCACTTCATAGGCGAATGGGTGTTTAACAGTGAATGCATTTCTTAAAGCTAGAAAATTATTTAAAATGTGCACAACAAGCTGGGCCCTTTCTCTTATCTCGCTGGCCTACAACTTTTTCGATTATTGTATTCTGAGTTGATTTTGAAAAATATGAAGTTGATCTTTATGGGCATGCGTGACCTTATTCATTTACTTTTTTAAAACCCGGGATAGGTAACCATTTATTGTTTTGGAATTGTGCGAATAAAGATATGTAAGCTGACAGATTATTAATCTGATCTCGTTCCTTCTGTTGTTTCGTTGTGATTTGCGATTTTCAATGTATATAAATAAATAAGGTTACATCGAAATTGTATTAATAGATTCAAATAATAAAAATTGACATCATTTGATCTTTTTTTCTAATTTTAATTAAATATACTAATTTGTATCTATCTAAGTTCATTATTTATGTTTTAGTGTTTTAAACTATTATTTTTATTTTTGAGGACTGACTCATTTTCAACTATCTGATTATTGACTTTTTAAGAACTTATTGAATAGAAAATTAATTTTCAATTAGTATTTCATTTTAATTTTTATTAATTAAATCATGTTTTACTATTTTTATTTATTATTTAATAGGTAAAATCACTTTAACTTTTAATTACCTTTAGTTCATATGAATTGATCTTGATATTATGTCAGAAAAGTTAAAAGATGTATTGATCTTCAATTGATATTATATAATAGCTCTTTTTCATTCTAATTCATTCCTCTCAAAATGATTATCAATATTTGCAAACCCTTCATTGCATTTAATCATAAGATTAATTAAATTATTTTAGTTAAATAATTTGCATACTACAGATTTTATGTGTATAACAAAAGTGATTAAGATTTTGTAGCTGATATATTTTAGGTGTTACAGGACTTGGCAATATTTTAGGAAGCTCAATATATTAATATATCTAAACTTTAATTCTTTTAGATTAATTATCTCTTATAGTTCTAAGTTCCATATTAATTTATATTTTTATATTAAGTGTTTACCTATTTACACTCTAGATGTATTTTTCCTACAAACTATATTCCACACACTAATTCATCCATTTTTCATAGTTTATTTCATATATATATATCAAATACTAAGAATTTTGAATACTATTATATATTACTTCTATTTTAATTTAATTATTCCAATTTTTTTTTAATATTGTATAATCATTTTATTTAAATAAATGAATTCTTGAAATTAAACTTTTATTACTTACAATCTATTTCTATAGATTAATTTACTAGAAATACAAGCCATTATGTGGCACTTCCAAATTTATGTCATTAGATCAATGAAAAGGGATGTGGCAATGAGGACAAACTCTCTCCAATTAATATATATCGATAAATTATAAATGCTGATAGATATCCACTACAAAATTATTATAATTTAATTTACTACATTTAAAATTATTTATATTTCATTTATCTCTATTTATTTCGATTTTTATGAACTTAAGGTTTTTATTTTAATTTATAAAAAAATTGATGTTTATATCTCGAAATATTATAATTTAAACAAATATTTTATATGGTATTTGTTAAATTATTTTTAATGTTATTTGTCAAATTTAACCTAACAGTATAAAAGTTAATATTGACATGCTCACACCATCCCACTACGCCCATAATACTAAATATAAATTTTTCATTACTTATATGTTATTATTTGTAAGCCTACAAAATACTACTTAAATAAGCATTTCTCCTTATAATAAAAAGATTATAATTTTTAAATATATAATATTTAACCAACAAATATTAAAAATAATCATTAAATATATAATTATATATTTTAATTTTTTTAAAACAAATTCCAAAAATGAAAATAAGACTAGACCAAGATTCAGCCATGACATCAAATAATAAAGATATGCGTATAGAGATTAAGTTATCTTGAAGTCTTTAGTCCTTTATTTGAAGATAACACTAGCATTCTAAGGTTACATATCTTGTAGATACATTCATTCTCCACTTAGGATTTGCCACTAAATAGGCCGTCCAATTACATTTTACCGGCTCGGTACGCACATATCCCCGTTGAGGAAAGCAAGTAGACATTATATAAAACAGCTATAGCTACTTGAGTTTGCAATGCGCTAGAGTCGTGGGCCTTCACTGTTTCGAGATGCCTTGTGTCTAATAAACACCGGTAGTTTAATTAAACCATGGACCACCTTCACCATCAATTGCAATCAGAATGCAACGTAAATAGTTAAGGTAGTACAACTCCGTTTTCATGAGTTTTGGTTGCTCTCAACTTGTAAAATGCAAACTGAGCCATTATCTGTCAAATAAGGTTAAGCATAACATTTTATTTTGGTTCTAAACCGCTACAAGCTTGTCATAAGCTTGATTATATCAAAGTTCTATTAACAAATATGCAAATCCAAATGATATAACTAAGGTTGGTATGGATCAATGAACAAGCCAGACAATATCATCTATGATAAAGGATACAAAGAAGTCCAGTAGCACACATACTGCAGCATCCACCAGCCATGGCATGTTTGGCTTTAGTAGTTTCCAATCTAGAGTCCTTACAAGTATACTAAACATAACACCATAACAAGAATATAGAACATGTGTTAACATTGTCAGTCATGATAATAAATCTTGAGGGAAGAGAACATCAAAAAAATAAAAATTGAAAATAGCTTTATACCTTCCCACATAGGTTGTATTCCCTATTAGTGCAAATATGAACATCAATGGGTTCAACCCCTGATAACATAGTGAGATAATCATGTTGAATTATATCCATCCAAATCATATTCAATTTCAATAAATCAATGAATCTTAAAGGTAAGCATACCTGAACTGTCCCTCTTCTAATCTGTAATCAAGATATAATAATAATTATGTGTTAAACTTGTGGGGTAGAAAATCAAATATTTATCAATAATTATATGTTAAACTTGTAGAATAAAAAATCAATTATTTATCAATAATTATATGTTAAACTTGTGGGATAGAAAATCAAATATTGAACCAAACAAGAATGTTAAAATTGAAACTTGAAATACAATTGATAGAGCTTACATTTAAACTGATTTGCGGAAGTCTTGCACCCATATAGATAGCTGCCATAATCCATCCCAACCAAGTTCCTAATGGGCTTGATGAGTTCTCGTTCAACCCCAATGCACTGCCTTGCACTCTCTATGTTTCAATTAACAACATTAATACTAAAGGGGAGAAAATTTCTGAATGTTGAGAGAAATCTACAAATTCCCACATGGACTATATTTTACTGTTCACCTGCAAAAGTTTCCTTCCTATGATTAGAACAGCAGATCTCCTTTGTGGCAGCGAAGTGTAAGAGAATGAAGTGATGTTGGTGTAAGTGGGTAAATCGAAGTAGTTTATTCCACCAACAAACAATATTGTTGAAACCACCTGAACGTATGAATGCACAAAGAAGAATCCATTATAATGGCAATACAACAAGCACTGAACTAGTTAAAATTCAATCATAAGAGTTGCAATGAGTGTAAAGAAGCTTACAGAGCGGAGAATGGTGTTGGACTTTTTAGAACTTGGAGATCTAAGATTACTGAGTAGTCCCTCCTCTACTGATGAATGATTTGACATGTAACCTTGACCACTTTTAGCAGACCCACGAGACTGTAGCAGGTATGAACCTGGAGTAGGAGTGTGACTGCTTGCTAGAGATCTTGCAGACCTGATAAATACAAACACTAACTATAATTAGTCATTTATAAGATCTGATTGATATCAAAGAATATATACAGAAGGAAACACAGATGTATTACGTGTAATACAGCTCCCTCCCTGTGTTTGACATATGCTGTGAAGAGGATGCAGATATAGGTAAACTTGATATAGGTGTGCTTGTCTTCTTTGAAGTTTCTAATAAAGTGTTTGTGCTCTGTGGCACATTCACATGCTCTGCCCTTTTAATACTGGTTTGGTCATATTTCAACCCTTCGCCTGGCAGAGTCTGATAAATATCAGGGAGTTACAAGACACATACATCATAATTTAGCCAAAGATTTCATATCATTGACATTAATTTGAAAACAATAGATTATGTAAAGCAGATCAAATATGTCAAAATTTTAACCTGGTATTCAATCTTCGCTTTCTTCATTTTCCACCACTTCATGAAATGATCATAATAAATGATTTGGCAAGCTAGGATCAAGGTCATAGTTGTATACAGCTGCATCACGCCGCCAATATAAAATATATATGAAAGGAAAAAGCTTAAATACAGAGTAATCTAATTGGAAGTACAAGTAAAAGATGTCTTACCACGGCCGTATATAGCTGTGTGGGTAACTGCAAATGCATAGAAATGACTCGGTTAATGCTTGATCAAATCAAAGGACACGTAATCATAGATCAGAAGTTAAAACACATTTTAAATGATAGATTGTGTGTTTTCTACTCCATATTCTGATCAAACGAACTCACACGATAGAATCTAGAAATAGTAACAAGAGTTATTATAAACTTCAGAAAACTGATAATCAATTGTAGTATCCAATACAGAGGAAACTGTTTTACAGACATTATCTATGACCGATTATATCAGTCAAGAATTCTTCTTTGAAGTAGCATATTTATACTTACTAAATAATCACAAGGACTAAATTTTTCTATCAATCTGAATTACAGTTCATTTTTAAGCATCACATACATAATAAGTAAAATAATAAGTTAATTCTGACTGTTAAACTCGTTTAGTCTACAAATCAAGCCTTTGTGTTATATAGTTAAGTCAGCTAAGAGATCTCGATCTATAAAATCAGAGCAATGAAAGACTTACTGTTGCTGGCTCCAGCCAGCACCCAATAAGATTCAACGAGTTCCTGATACAAATTAAAACGAAAACAAAGCTCATTATGCTGTTTATACAGATTTAAAACAAACTAAAACTTGTAATAAGGAAATTTGTCTATTAGAAGCAGATAAGCCCATCGTTCTAAACAGTACACCGAGAAAGCATAGCTGAAATGAAAATGTAAAAAAGAAAGATAGGAAATATTAATTGAAAAGGGTTGGAGTGAAAGATTACCCCACAACCCATGTCATGATAAAGCCAAGGGAAACACCCTCGGTGGATCCATTCTTGAAGTTTGTGAGAATCTGAGGGACTTCTGCAACTGCCCAGCTTAACAAGCCAATAACCCCCAAAGAAACAGAAACATAATCTTTCACTCCACACACACAGTCCCTCAGATACTTCTCAACCCACCACACACACTCCTTTCCAGAAGCACATGATTCATAGGCCATCACTGAAGCCGCTTCTTTCTCATCTATGCGCCTCCATATCATTCATATATAGGCCTAATATTGTTGTTTACTGTTCAAGGCAACAAGATAAGCGGGTAAGAATCTGCGGTTAAAATGATTACTGTTAACTCGGATGAGCATGAAACCAGAATGCTTGGTCCAAGTTTTCTAGCTAGATTTGATATATTATCACTACCGAAAGGATCTCAGTATACTTAACTTTTAATCGTGTAAATAGTTTGTCATATTAAGATGATCTTAGGCTAGTTAAGTGGTTATATCGTTTTGGTTTCAAAATTATTTGAATAAATATTGCAAGGTCTTTTAACCATTGTGATAAAATTGGATTTCTCCTGTCCATAAAGCAGATTATGTGTAATAAATATTAGGGAACATAAATCCAATGGAATAAACTGAATCAACACTCGGCATATTCGATCACAGAAGCGAATATCGATCTCTTATTGGTGACCCAATAATTAATGACAAGTATCTTGAGAGACACTGGGCTGCCGGCTATAGAAATGAACACGTTTTGTCCCTGCACTACGGTGGCCGATTTTAACTTGACTCTGAAGCGTCCACTTATGACTTCACTTTAGAGTGTTCAGTTTCTTTTTAATTACCTCACTACTTCGCCTAGGTGTCTTAAATACATTTATTGAAAAAAAAACATGCAATTGGCAAACTTCGAGTGGGTATGTAAATTGGGCAGCGTCTAACCAGCCGACTCGATTCATCTCTTTAATGATTTTTTTAGGTGTCTTAAATACATTTATTGAAAAAAAAAACTGCAATTGGCAAACTTCGAGTGGGTATGTAAATTGGGCAGCGTCTAACCAGCCGACCCGATTCATCTCTTTAATGATTTTTTAATTAATTTGAAAATTGTATTATCATGTTTTTTTCTTGTTTTATTTAATTTTAAAAATTGAATATAATAATCCAGTCGACTAGTTAGCCACTAGCATGTAAAATATTATATGAAATTGCATTTAAAATATTTATCTTCACAATATTTAAATGTAATTCTAAAATATGTATGTCTATTAGACTAGCACTAGTACCAAATGGTGCAATGTTAATGCTGATAGGCACATATGTTGTATGTTATTGCTTGCATTCTAATTTTGTTGCCATTGTGAAAGAGGGTTCTTTTACTTTGAAGAAGGAGAAATGATTTATTTATATGGAAGTTAATTTGAATAACATATCAAAAAGATATTTTGATTATTATGAAAGTGGTAAAGTATAAAAAAAAGATTGATATTATAGATTTAGATTTTAATTGGATACATTTAGATACAAAACTTAATGAATCACATTGATATCTAAATAGCTTTATATAGCCTTATTTTTCCTTTAAAATATTACTTAAAAATAACTTCTCACAACTAAATATTCAACTAATTTGTTTATTAAATCTAGTTAGAAACTAACCTAATTAATGTAATAAATTCAACATTCCCCCATTATTACATTAATATTACATTAATCCAATAGGAGTGAAATTGTAGAGCAAGTTGTAATGGTTTTAACCCAACCCTCTCGAAACTTTGATGAAATGCTTTCATCAATCTTTGTTTTTTGAAGTAGATTTTCTCTTCGAACTTCAAATTGCAAATCTTGATGTTGTCCTTATAAGTAGATTTCATATTTCAACTTCAGACTGCAAATCCTAAAGTTGTCTTTATAATATGATTGTTCCCACCTCCCTTGCACAATGAGACATAGTCCCTCCAAAATGTCACATCTCCTTGGAGGGTATCTAATGTCTCCTACAATGCAGTAGGAACAATAGTCACTAATATGACTGCACACAAAATGCCTTTCCTTCTCTCTCCTTGGAAGGAAAATCATGTGTCAACCCCTCTCTCCTCTACAAAGACACAAATATGTGCTTCTCATGCAATAATCATCTCTAAGAGAGAAGATAGCTTGAGATGAAAGATGTCCTCCTACTTTCATTGCCTCAACCTCCTTTAATTTCATTGTTATTCTTTAATGCACAAGAGTTGTTATTCTTTAATGCACAAACTCTTGACTCAGTTTTAGGTGGACTATCATGATCATCATCATTTGTATGTATTTCAAAATCACAAAAGCGTGTCTTAGCTTCAATTGCAACAAAAGTTGTATTTTTCTTCAACTTGCCATCACTGATATCTTTGGCCTGCTGAATACAACTCATATATGTACATGCCCATTTTGTTGACAATAAAGGCATCAGAGCACTGGATTTCTTTCTAGAAAATAAAGCACATTCTTCAATAATATGATGACTCTTATGAACTCTACTTCCTTCATCAACTAAAGAAGAAATTAAAATTTCTACGGTAGGATTCCTTTTGTTCAAAGTGAAAACAATATGATCAAATCTTGAGGGAATGCTACTAAGTAGGATTTCTTTGGCATCATCATCGTCATCAACAACTTTAGAGTTCACACCTGCAAGTTGATTAAGAAGTGAACAAAAAATAATTATATGTTGAACAATATTATCACTTCATTGTTAATTAAACAATATATTAAGCCCATCCCATATTTCTTTTGAAGTATTGGACAGATCAATATGATGCAAATATGCATCTAATAGACCAAGTCTAATCAATGTAGAGGCTCTATGATCTTTAGCCATCTATTTTGTTATTTCATCTGCATCTTGGGGTTTTCGAATGGTTTCATTAACAATATCACAGATCTTTTTCAATCAAAAGTCATTGTACCTTAATTTTCCATGTGTGAAATATAACATCAACTAGAAGTTAGGGTTTGGTTATCCAAAATCTATTAAAAAAACTCTTCTCTCAACCCACTCTAATAGAAAATGAAAGTGCTAAAGTATATTTCAAAAGTGATATTATAGATTTGTATTCTCATTGGATATGTTCAGATACAAAACTTAGTGAATCACCTAGATATCTAAATAGCATTATGTAGCTCAATTTTACCATTAAAAAAACTACTTACAGGAATTACAACAACTAAATATTCAACTAATTTATTTATTTATTCTAAACTTAGAAACTAACCTAATTAATGTAATAAATCCAACATAACATATTTTGTATTGTTTTGTAAGGTTAGAGTTGGTAGTAATGTGTCTAGACGCTCGCATTCACTTATAGTTTCTCTCTTTCAGAACTAAAAAACCCAACAAATAACTATTAGTCATTTATAAGATCTGGTTGACTTCAAAGAAAATATAAAGGGAGAAACAAAGATGTATCATGTGTTGGACATATACTTTGAAAAGAATGCAGATATAGGTAAACATGATATAGGTTTCTTTGTCTATTTTGAAGTTTCTGATAAAGTGTTTGTGCTCTGGGGCACATTCACATACTATGCACTTTTATTATTGGTTTGGTCATATTTCAACACTTCTTTTAGTGTCTTATAGATATAAGAACTATAATGACAGACATAATGATCCACCAAAAGATTTAATATCATTGACTTTAATCTAAAAACCATAGAATTCGTAAGGTGTGTCAAATATGTCAAAATTTCAACCTCATATTCGATTTTACCATTCGTCATTCTCCACCACTTCATGAAATGGTCATAATAAATGATTTGATAGGCTAGAATCAAGGTCATAGTTTTATACAACAATGACATGTCCCCAATATAAATATATGTGAAAGGAAAAATATTATATGCAGAGAAATCTTGTAAGGTCCCTCCTCACACGTACTTATTAAATATGATTTTTTCTATTAAATCTATTGTAGGAGATTTGAACGGATATGAAGTAATGTTTTATGTTGTGCATATCCTAATAAAACTAAGATTAGTTGATTCATTCATGTTTTAGATACTTAGCGATTCAAGAACTACTACATCACCTCGACTATGTAAAACATTAATTTTTACTAATGATGGTATGAAGTGTTTTCACCCGATAATGAGGATGTTGAGTTTGATACCACAATGATTAAGTTATATGTAATGCAGATGGTACAGTATGCCCTATTGGTGATGTTATGATGTTTAGGTATATGCATGCCTAATGATGATTGCACTAGTACTTAATCTGAATTAATGAATAAGTTATGCTATATTGATTATGTGTTGCTGATGATTAAATGTGAGTAGAAATGAAATAAGCAGTTAATTTATTTGAAAGATGGATGTTTTAATTTATGTAATTTCCCTGATATGTTATATACACATATGCATGTGATTTTCTTGAGCTACAGATGTGTGCAATGAGTGTGCAGGATATTTTAGCCAAAAAATTAATGGAGAGACGAAACTGAACCCTATGTACCAATTGTGGAAACCAGGGTTGAATCTGATGAAAGATGTAAACCCCGTTGTTCATATTTTATTTGTGTTGTAAATTGAATGTATGTATCATTCTGTAATAAGTAAATGTTAATGTTTCATAATAGTGTTTTTATAGTGTCGCTTGACACTTGTCAATTGTATATGCATTCCAGCATGATAGTTAGTGGTAATCGTGTTACTTAAAGATCTAAGTTGGACTACGTTAGTGATCTTTTTGCTAATTAGTGAGTAGTTGAGATTAATTACCCCTAATCTAGATTAGTGTTTAATTTGCATTTTGAGAGTTGTTAGAAAGTCCTAAAATTTCCTAGCTTTTGTTAGGTCCTTAATTAATCCTAAAGGCCTAAAATCATGAAATCTAAGTACCCAAGGGGTATGGGTATGGGTTGGGGGTATTTTCCATCCCCCTAGCACCTTTTGTTGAATTTTATGGTCACTCAAAAAAATAATTTTTGCTTTATTGCGAAAATTGATTGATTTCATCATAGGTTGGGTAACTTTAACTCCACCTTGAGGTTAGCCTTAGGTCTAGTTGAGTTAGAAGCCTCTAGAACTTTAGGCAAGTGGGGGAGTTATTACTTTTTGGAGTGGTTGAGTTTAGGATCTTATTTAGAGGCAATTTGAGAGGGTTTTGGGGTGTTCACCCAACCTCTAGTTTTAGAGGGATTTCTAGAATTGAAGGAGAAGGAGAGGAAAGAAAGCTCATCTCAATCTTGTTCATTTTCCATAACTTGATTTCTTGAAGGTAGGAATACTTCACCTCATTTTGGTTTCATGTTGTGTTTCATATTTCAGTTTCATTGTTTATGTATGTATGTGTGTGTGTTGAGTATATTGGGAGGGATTGAAAACAAGTTTCCTTCAATGTCTTCCCTTTGTGTTTGTTTTGAATTTTTGAAGTTTCTTGTTATGGGTGTTTTGGCATTACTCACCCTCAGATAGGGCAGAAGTAGCCATTTTCAAGGGGAAGGTCTTTAGTTGGACTCCAACAGTGTAGAGTCCCTTCTCAGGACAAGAAGAAAGATTCTTTCTAATATTCCTCCTTTTGATATTTTTGATAATATTCTTTTATTCATTAAACAAAGAAGTATAACAATAAATATAAGCCTATTCACAATTATATGTTCTAATATCCGAAAAATATCCTAGACTCATCTACTTTACTTTAATTTATTTATACCCCTAATAGCTATCCAAACCTAACCACTAGACTTGATTTCTCTTAACTCTTCTGACCTTGGGCTTCAATGTCAAAGCAAACATAAATTGGTAAAGGTAGGCAAGTCATATTCTCAGTCTGACACAAGTAATTAATTTAACTTTCCTCATAGCTAGTGAATTCTTGTCAACATCATGCCTTGACTCATGAGATATGACAATTGGGATTTGAAGAAGGCATTAATGGTGGACAGGTTGTTAAAAAATTCAAAACTCTTATTTGTTTACCTCTCTACCATCCCAAGCATACTTTCCCTAGGAGATAGTTCTTAGCCTGCAAGTTTTAGTCTTGGGGTAGCATGTAACTTCCTTGGTAGGCATCCAAGGCAAGTGGGCATGTCAACTTTCATACCAAACAAAAGTTTAGACTTACCTTTTTCTGCCACCACCTTCCTTGCTTGGGATCTCCATCATTTCTTTGAGGTTGACTATCTTGGTAGTGCTCAAACTCCATGAGCAGTGTGCCAAGCATTCTAGGGTAGCGTATTTAGGCATGGGAGAATGGGGAAAGTGGATGGGACAGTCCACTTGTCCCTTTGCCAAGTGTAGGGTTAGTTAAGAGTAGTTAGGGGATTGTTTAGTTTAGGATTTGATTAGTTAAATGTTAGGAAGTTTAGATAGTGTAGCTTGTTTTTAATTTAAGAAATGTTTTATGATTTTGTTTAAGTTAGTATATATATATATATAAATTTGTATAGGTAAAGCTTAAAAATTAATGTTTTAATTGGTGTTAGTATAGGGTAGTAATTAGTCTTAGGATATTAGTTAGTTTTAATTTATTAGTAATTTAATTAATTTTTTAAAAGTATTAGTGTATTTTAAATTATATATTGGATTTTTTTAATTGTAATTAGTTGTATTAATTTAGAAATTAGAATTAAAAATTAGTTAGTTATAAATTTATATATATTTTTGTTTATGATCGAATTAGTCAACAATTATATTTATTAGTAGAAAGATTTAGATAATGTTGGATGTTAGTGTTTTAGTTAATTAGTATTTTAATGAATAGATTCTTATTAATTTTTAATTATAATTGCATGTTCGAAGAATTGGCTAGTTATTTAATTTTTAAATTAAATTATTTTCATGAAAATTTGTAAGAATTGGAAGTAGAACGTGTCTAGGGTAGTGATGATATATAAATTTTGGTGAATCATAATTAATCATTATTATTTTTAAATAATAGATGTTATTATTTGGGTGTAGGATATCAAAGTTGTTTTCAAGGTTAGATGTTTTGTTTTTTTGTTAGATTTAATAAAGTTTAATTATTTGAATGTTAGATGATTATATTATTTAGTTAGTTTGTTGGATTTTTTTAATGTTTCGAAGGAGTTTGATTTATCTTTATTTTTAAATCATTGTTTGAATAATTTTAATTATATTGCTTTATAATTTATGTAATAATGATACAAATGTCAAAATCAATCTAATAATGAATGTTTAGATTTAACAATCTATTCATACTCATTAACTTGAATGGAAATGTTAGGACACTGTTAGGGGAAACATGTTGTTATCTTGCAAGTGTACCTATGTTGTAACTAAATTAAATATATAAACTTAGTAGTGTGATTTACCTAACTATAAAAAATTAAAAAAACTAAAAAATCACGTATTTATGTCTCAGTATTCTGGGCATGACAAATCTAATTAGGAGTAAATAGTCAAAGAACCCTTTGACCAATAGAATGAAAGAGTAGAAGTAAAATAGTTCTTACCACAGCCATATATAACTATGTGGGTGACTGCAAATGCATTGACATGACTTGATTAATGTTTGATCAAATAAAAAACTAGCAATCACAGATAAGAAGTTGAAAACAATTTTGATGAATGCTAGTATGTGATTTTTAATCAATATTTTGGATCAGAAGAACACACATAGTAGAATCCAAAAGAAATAAGAAGAAAACTGATGAACAATTTCAATAGAAATAAGGCTTCAACAATATAATGTGAATCCTACAATCAGTAAACTTTTGGAAATTTGATTTTTGTTTAATAGTTATTTCATCAATCAAAGATGGATTTTCTCATCCACAAACTTAGCGAGACAAAATTACAGCAAAATTTTGGGTGCAACTTTAAGCCTAACTATATAACAAATTCTATTGCAGCATACAATTAAATTTTCGCCAAAAGTTATATCACCTTTTTCTTTACTAAAGTAAACCCACACTTCTCCTATGGTGAGCCAATCTATCAATAACAACTTAAGTCAGAAAGGAAATAACAATGCTATATCCCTTTAAAAGTAAAATTAAATTTTTAATATAAAAATTATTTACACAATTGAATTCATAAACAAGATAATAAAATTTTGCCAATTTTTGTTTACAAAACCACACAAGAGAAACACAACCCAAGATATATGATGTGACACCAAACAGAACTCTTTATTGATAAAAGAGTTGATTACATGCAATGTGTTGGGTTGTAAGGTCTTCCTAGTTAACCTAGCTAGTCTAGATCTATAGCACCACAACATTCTGGTAGAAAACTCCAAGCAAGATCGAAACTTGTGCTCACAAGCCATCAAGCAATTTTATTATTTCCCAAGCCACAACTACTAGCTCTTCTCAAAGTTTGCTCCTCTCCCACATCTTCTTCTCCAAGCTAGATGATTATTACTTAAGATTCCAGAAGACCCCTTACTTATATGCAACTAAGCCACAAGTAGGCCTAGAAAGTTACAAATTTAATAAATCTTTACATTAAATACATGTTGGGCCACAAGTCGGCCTACAATAGATATTAAATACCAACTACCTTACAAGGCTTACAAAATTCATTAAATATACCTAGGACAAATAACCAAGATCCAAATAGGTTCACACAAACTCCCGTAATCGATGCACATCACAATCTCAATCCTCATGCAATAAATGCACCAACTCAGCCAATCAAATCCATGAGAACTCCATGTTGTAAGCCACACTACCGAGCGTCATCAACCACCAGCTAAAGACTGTCGAGCTCCCTCAAGTATTCTCCTAGAAATATTATATATTGAGCTCCTCCAACAACTGAGCTCCTTCATCAACTAAGCACCTCATCCAACACTATACCCACTAATAACTAGTCACCACCCCTTTGGTGACCAAGTCCCCAACTCCAAAGCCAAAAATCCCTCTAATATATAGGATTGCTAAAAACCCTAGGATGCTCCTACAACATGAAACCAGATAAACCCATGGTTTCAAAGAATTCACTAAGAAAGATGAGAAATATCAATTGGAACGGTTTGAATGATAGATTACTCCATGACCCAATAGGAATAAAGCAATACGTGAGCCATGAGTTTAGTTTGAATATGAGTCTGTAAAGAACTAGGGATCTATTTAGAGTTCTAGTTTTTTGTCAATAAGGTTAAGTTTGTTGTCAATAAGGTTAAGTTTGGTGTCAATTAGTCAGAGCCAAATGTATAGCTGGTTTCTAGTTTTCTAGGAGAGTATAGTTGGTTGTAGTTTATGCATAAATATGCATTTCTTATGATGTTCTCAATATACAAATCAAAGAGTTCTTCATTTGTAATATTTTTGTGTTTTGTAGTCTTGTTGTTCCATTTTTCTTAAATTGGTATTAGAGCATAGGAACTTTGTAATGCCCTATTTTGTTGTGTCTTTCTTAGTTCAACCTTTCCTACTAATATTGTAAAAGTAGTTCATAAAGGAAGAGGTTTGATCCAACCTTCTAGTAGTGGAAAGCATCTCTAAACTTTCCATGTTTGAGTTGATTTTCTCAAAATTTACAACATGTGTGTGTTGAGAAATTTGATTTGGGTTAAAACACTGATAAAATTTCATTTTTTTTTTCTTTGGTTTCTTCAAAATTGACAAATTTATCTTATGCTTATCTAAAAAAGGAAAATAAGTTAGATGATTCCAATTATGTTAATTGAAAGTTTAAGATGTAAAATTTGATGGATGTATATAATGTTTGGAAATTTTTTAATGGATCTAAGGCTAAGCCTACTACAGCTATGGATTTTTTTCAAAGTTGTGAGAAAATAGAAAGAAAATCCAAAATTCTTGTGTGAATGTATGTAAAAGACTCTATTGTCCCTCATATAAAGGATATCAATACTTCTACTACTGCTTGGAACACCATGAAAGGTTTAAATGAGATTACAAATACAAACATAATTTTTTTCTTAAAGAGAAAGTTACTTTGAATTCAAATTGATGAAAATTATATTTTTAGTGATTATTTATCCAAGATCAAGTATTTAAGGGATAAATTAGTTGACATTGGTAAATTAGTTGTAGAATTAAGTTACTATTGCTTTGAGTGGAATGGTGAATGATTATCAAATATTTATTATTGGCACAGTTGCAAGAGAAAACACTCCTTCATTTGAGAATTTGGTAGGTATCCTTCTATAAGAAGATGAAGAAGAAAATTCATAGTGCAGATTCAGTTTTGATGGCAAAAGATAAGAAGTCATTCAAAGGAAAACATGTTGAGCTGCAATGATTATCGAGTCACTCATGTGCTGAGCAATTCAAGTGCCAAGTGAGAAATTGATGCTGAGAAAGTTCAAGTGTCAAGCAAGAAAGAATTATAATAAGTGTTGAGCATCAGTATTATCAAGTGCTAAGTAACACAGAATGGACCTAGTTGTTTGTGAAGGCACAAACAATTATGTAAACCATTTTTGAGCTGACATATGGATAGATCTCAAAGCTTTAAAGATAAGATTGAATCTATTTGGATTTCCTATGCAATCAAAATTCAAGCTATCAAAAAAATGGAAGGAATTAAGTGGAAAAATGAATGAATCTCAGTTGTAGATTCATACCTAACCCTAAGCCACCAAAGTCTTTTTAAAGGGAGATGAAGCCCCATAATTCAATGAGTGTATTTGTATGCGAGGAAGTGATGTGAGCAAAGAATTGAAGGAAGTTGAAGGGGTGAATTGATCAGAAAACAGTTAAGGTGACTTAGAAGTGTGAAAGAATTGTAGAATTAGTTTGCAAAATATAAAAGAAGTTATACAACATTGTAATAATAGATGAAGAGAATCAAGATGGACAAAATTGTGATCTGAAATCAACAAGGTAAAGTTGTAAGTGTATCAGATCGAACATTCTACTATTACATTCTAACAACTGTATTAACAGGGTGAAATCCTTTGGAAGGTTGATTTAATAGTCAATCTAAAATCCTTTAACAGGGTGACATTCCAAGTGAGTGTTTTAAAATTCTTTAGCCAAGCACACTTCTAATAGGGTGTTTAAATCCATTAGTAGGGTAGGATCTAATAGTCCTTTGTAAGCCTTTAATAGGGCAGGCCTTTCAAAGGGTAGTTCATTAAAATAATCAAACTATGTAACCTTAACAGGTGACACTTTATTGTTGCAGTAGTGAAGAATTGTGGGTGTCACCCCCACACTAGTTTTACCTTCTCATTGAAGGGTTTTTGGGTAATCATATATGGTCTCATGTGTTTATTTCGATGCATTTACTTTACATGTTATTTCAATATGTTAATGCATGCATTTTTTTAAAGTTAAAAGTTTTATTGGTTAAAGATTAGTACTTCTGATTCACCTGCACCACCCCCCCTCTCAAAATGATATATATTTTCCATTTGTATTTCCAACAATTGGTATCAGAGTTGAGTTCTTATTAGGAGAAGCCTTATAGCTTGGAGAAAAGTTCTTGAAATGGAAGTTTACATGTTGGAAAAGACCATTGAAAATTAGGAGATTGAAATACATCTCTTACTACAACAACTGAATGAAGCCAGAGATGCTTTGAGAAGTTTGCGAAAGAGAAGGAAAGAGATTGCTATGGCAGAAAATGACATACATTACAAAGAGATTGACACCACAAAGTTATTTGTAGATGGAAACTTCTGTGAACTTGATGCAGCAATTGCAGATCTCATGGACAAGAATAGAGCACAAGCTAAAGAAATCATAAATCTCAAGTTGGAACAAGAATCACAAGCTATAATATTATGTGAGGTGATTGAACAAAAGAAGAAAGCTATAGAAGACAAGGCCATGATTGAAGAAGACAAAAGAGTTTTGGCAAATAGATTGGAAGAAAAATCAGTAGAGCTAACCATGATCTAAAACATGCAATTGGACACCCTAAGCCAAATGATGAATGCTCATCATTAGTTGAATGTCAAGGACATTGAAATAACTACATTGAAGTGGCATAATGAATATCTGTAGAATGACCTAAAAAGAGAAAAGGAATTTTCTGAAAGTTTCAACAAGCCAAATGAAGCCATCAAGTACTTTGAGCAACTACTAAAATCCCAAAGATCTAGTAAAGACACATCAGGATTGGGCTACATAAGCAGTAAAGAAGGAGAGTCATCCAAAGCTACTAAGAAATGAAACAAAAAAAGTAAGAATTCTAAACCTACTTGTCATCATTAAAGTAAGAAAGGACATACAACCAATGTTTGTAGGAATAAGAATGCTAGTCAGAATGCTAAGCCAAAGAACATGACTCATTGTCACAAGTGCAACCAAGGTAAACTTTGAGCAACCCCCCTCAAAAAGAGATATACAAATATTGGTAAATCTTACATTATTTTGAAAAATAAAAATAATTTCTATTATTAATTGGCAAATCTTTAACTATTTAAATATTTTTTATAACTAAATTTAATAAAAATGTGGCAATTTTAAATATTTTAAAGAACTGAATTATTAGCCAAAATTTCCTAAAGTTAGCCAATTAGCTAATATTAGCCACTAAAAAATACCCTGAGTGCAACAAAAAAGGTCATCAGGCACATGAATGTAGAACCAGAACCATGCATGCAACAAAATTTGAAGGATGTTGCTACAACTTTCAGAAGTTTGGACACAAAGCCTTTGAATGTAGATCCAAGTCCACATGGTCATCAAATAAGCCAACAAAGGGAAGAAACTATGAAAAATCCTATAACTAAGATTACAATAGAAGACATAGCTATCATTATTGTCAAGAGTATGGACACATCCTTAAGAATTTCATAAGAAACACACTTCAGTGGTAGCTACAATAGATGGTTGAGTCAGACTACGTGCTTTAGCTATTTGAAGATTGGTCATATCAGCAAGCACTACCCAACAAGGACAAATGCACCTAACTCAGAGTATAATAAAGGAAAAGGAAAGTTAGATGTTGAACACATCAGAGGAGAGATGAACAAAACATGGAGGAAGAAAGATGGATGCACCACATCAAATGAAGGGATCACTTCACTTGATAGGTCAAGTGGTCACATCTCATTAAATTAAGCAAAAGGAGGTATGTCGGACTAATATTTAAAATGTTTCATTATACATTAGTTTCAAAAGAAGATAGTACTGAAAAAGATATATTAGCATGAAGGAAGATCCAAGATAATAAGTAAATTCCATGGTTAAACCTTTAAGTTTTCACATTACTACCGAGTGTGAAAAGTCCTCTTCAATTGCCAATTAAAGTACTAGTGTTTGCCGAGTTGTCAGCCAAAGTCAATTGAAGTTGAGTTAGTAGTAGCTGCCAAGTGAAGGAAATTTCTATAAGTGTTGAGTAAAGGTAATTCCAATAGCTTCTGAGTGATGGTAAAATCAATGAATGCCAAGTGAAATAGAAATTGCATTGAAGCCAAGTTTACAGCTGTACATGTACCATGAAATAAATGTTATATTTTGAAATGATATAAGGTTGAATTTCATATATTTTATGTCATTATGAACATAGAGCAAGAGCGAGTAGAGAAAAGAAGTGATTTACAAGAAATATCAAATCATTTGCACGAATCATAGTGAAGATCGAGTGTTAGTTCAACAATTTCAAAGGTATTCTTCATCTACCGAGCTACATAGTTTCATATTTGTTAAACCCTAGCTTACATAATGGCCTCAAGTTCTAAGAATCTAAAGGAGAAGGAACTGTTCAAAGTTCAATTAGTCAGCAATGAGGTCAAACAACTAGATTTTAGGGCCATACCAAAAGATGCATATAAGAATGATCCAACAGGCATGCTATATGTTATTCTAGATATGGTTGTCATGGTCAAAGATGTGAGGAAATGTTATAATTACAAGGTGGGAGGAATTAGAGACATGGAAATTAGACAAGCATACAAAAAATTGTGCAAAAATAGAGTGTTGAAGGAGGAATTTAAAATTGTAGAGAGGAAGGGCTTAACTTGTGCCCTAGATTTCCCAACAGTTTTCAAAACTAAATGGATCAAAATTGTTCTGATTAGAATACATGATGATTGTCTATGGCTAGAAGGTGGACCCATCAAAATCTCAAAGAGAATAGTACATAGGGTTACTGGATACCCAACCCTAGATCAGCCTAAGACATTGAGGAATGATTCCAAAGAGGTGATTGGGCGAAATATAGGAGCTAAGTTGAACATGCATGGAATGACTATTAAAACTATCATAGATCCACTTCTTGACTTTTCCATTAGAGTCATATCACACAAATTCTATCAGTTAAGTAGACTAAATAGTGTTCCATGTATAGTAGTTGATGTAGGCTACAAGATAGTCAAGAAAGATCATACCTATGATCTTGGAGAACTCCAGTTGTAGTAGATAATGGAAAGCCTAGGAGCAATAAGGAAGTCAAAGAGTGCTCAATGTAAGTTTGGTTCAATATTGATATGTATATTTTTCTATGTTCAAAATGAATTCCCATCTTTTGGTAGAATAGGATGGAAGACAATAGGCCAGTTACTATACAAATCAATGAGTATATTGAGCAAATGGGAGAGAATTTTGAGTTAGTAATGACTAGCTATTTTGAAGATTTCAAGCAGTCCATGAAATAGAGGTTGAGAATTCTTGTTTCCCTAGTAGAGCAACATTACAATGATATTTTATTTCTTATAGACATTTACTACACTTTCATCTAGGCTGCAGTACCTAGAATTAAATGGTTAAGGCCTCTAGGATATGAAATTAGTATTGATGAAACTTGAGGTGCTATCACTACATTTCTTGTTGAATAAGTTGATAAGATTGCCAAACTTTTTGGTAACTATGATGTTGTAAAGTCAAAGGTAGAGATGGAATTAAAGATAGCCTCAACTTTGAAGAAGAAAGATAAAATGGTGAAGAAACTAAAAGCCAAGTTTGGGGAAGGAGCAGAAGATAATAATGGAGGAGATGATGAAGAAGAAGAAGATGAAGAAGAGGTACAAGGTCAAGAACCTCTTTCTTTGACCTAAGGCATGGGTGAGGATTAGGAAGAAGAGGGTACCAAGGGAGATGATGCTAAGGAAGCACCAGCAAAGCCACAAGCAAAGAAAAGAAAAGCCAAGAAATAGCTTGTTGCACAACCAAAAACAAAGAAGGCTGCAAAACCTAGTGCAACAAAGCCTACAACTCTAGCAACAAGAGCCACTACAAGGGCAACTACTCAAAAAGCCAAGGACCAAGCCAAAGAGAAAACTAGGGCTACAGAGTAGACTTGTCCTATGTAGAAGAAACCAAGAAGAAAATATGTAGAACAACCAGAGATAGATGATGAGAAGACAAAATTAGAGGACACAAGCCAATTTAGAATGGTAAGTCATGCTCCCAAATCTGATCTTGAAAATATTTGTGATACTGTTAGAAATAATACAGATTTGATAGGTTTGAAAAAACATTAAATTTGGAAAACTTGGTAGAGAAGACCAAAACATGATTGAAGAGTTAATATATGCCATGATGGCAAAATTCAAGATCACTCCTCTTGAATTTGATAGCACAATGCCAAAATATTTGTATACAATTGTTGAGAATAAGTAGCACTATTCCCTAAATATGGAAAAAGAAATAAGAGAGTATACATTAGCACAAGTGATGCTAGATTTATCAAAAGGACAAATAACTAGGGAAAATAAGCAATATGGTAGTAGATTTGTACGAAAGTATAGGACATTTAACATTTTATAGGACATAATTGAAGATTTTGTGAAGAAATCCACAAAAATGTGGAGGTTAACATATGGTTTGAAAACTATCAAAGAAGGATAAGAAGATCCATTTGAGGAAAGAAATAATGAGGAAGAAGGTGAGGACAAAGAAGAAGAAATATAAAAAGAGAAAGAAGACACTACTATGGAGGAGACACAACAAAAGAAAGATGAGATGGAAACAACTACTGAGCAGCAAGTAGAACAGAGTGTTGAAGACTCACAATTGCCAGCCATGAGCCCTCCACATGACACAAAAAAAAATGTAGAGACCATAAAAGTGAAAGAGGTTCCTAAAAAATTACCTCAAAACATCAATCCATTAACTACAGAGGATTTGCAAAAGATGCTTGACCAATCCACATTACAAGCAAGGCTATGTGAAAATCCTATATTGGTCAGTGTGGATGAACTTTAAAAGGAAGTAGCTGACATAACAAGAGAAAAGGTGAACACACAAGAACCACCTACTGACATTCCTATAGCTACCAGTGCTCAAAAAATAATACAAATAGAGGATAAATCTACAAAGGTTGACACGACTACAAAAGTTGATGAAGTTCAGACTGCAAAAGTAAAGGAGCCTACAAAAGAACAAGAAGGAGAGACAGATGATTCTATACCTAATGCACAAACACAAGGTGCACCTCAATTGGTTATAATTGATCAAGGCTGATTTGATGAAGAAAAGGACATACCCAAGGAGAAGGAGAAAGAAGCCATATAGACATTGGTAAACTTACCAACATCTGGCACTCCTACTAAAGTCTTTCAAAGGCCAAGCACTGATGCAATACCATTGTAGATTTCAGCACTAGGCTCCATATCAATAAAGGTTGCTAAGGTATTTCACTATGGCAATGCACTTTTAAATGAAGACATAGTGATACCCAAATATGATTATGCAACCATGAAATTAGAATAGATCAATATAATGCAAGAAGCATTAGAGAGAAAGAAGAATCAAGAAATACTCAAAAAAGAGTATAAATAGAGGCAAGCACTTCAAGAGATCAAAGTAATCTTTTTAGATGCTTTTAGCTTACAAACACTTGATGAATCTAAACCTATATAGAACAATTATCAAAAATTGTTGAACAAGTCACTAATGAAGACCATGATACTAATGTTAAACTCATGGAATGGTATGAAAAGAAATTTCAAGGGAAAGTCAATGAGAAGATATCTAGTGAGATAGCACTATCACAAATTGAGTTGGGTAACAACATTGAGAAACTGAAGAAAGTACTTGAGAACATATTCTCATTGTATACAAAATTGTGTGATGCCCACACTCTTCACACAAGAAATGAGATACAAAATTTTGAGTCTAGATAGAAACTTGAAAATTTTATGTATGCAACTACCCTAAAATCCAACTCAATGTGAGAAGCACTTTCATTTAGTACTTTATACACAAAATCAACTAGTTATGTTAATATAAAAAGAGGCTAGCATAAGAGCCAGGTTGATTAATATACAAGCCTCCCTTTCCCCTCATATGGAAATACTTCAAAAAGAATTAGCATATCTAGAAATAGTATTAAAGAAAGATCCTAATCTTTCAACATTGGATGACCTAGTTCATCTTGCAGTAGAGACAACCATCCAGAGAAAGTCCTTACATGTTGTATTAGACAACTAGTATGCTACTTTGAAGATTATAATGGAAGTCCACAAGAACTTTTTGGAAAAATACACAATCAGTGTATAAACTCTTTGACATCAGTGTCAAAAAGGGGGAGATAATAAAGAGGGAGATAACCCAAAAAGGAGGAGACCAAGAAAAGTGGGAGCAACTAGGAAATGAACAAAAAAAAAGAAAATATCAAATAGAAATAGTGTCAGTATTTTTGAAGACAAAGAGTATCAGCATGAAGAAAATCTACTCAGAGAAGAGAAGGAATTTTGGACATGGCATGGACACATTAACTCAGGGCGAGTTACACAATTTTGAGCAATATTTTGAGGTATATGAGTTTATTATAGAGTTTTGAAAATTTTGATGTCTTGTATATATATGCCAAACTATGTATATATTATACTCAAGGAAATAAGATTTGTTATGTATAGTTAAGTGTTTTTGACACCCATGTCAAAGGGGGAGATTGTTGATCTCAAATTGGTTTTAACAATTGAGTGTCAACACACTTAAGATATTTACTAAGTTCATGCCGAGCTAGTAAACCATGCCAAGTATAATATGTATAGATGCCAAGTTGCAATGAGTGTCGATTCACTCATGTGTTGAGAAATTCAAGTGCCGAGTGAATAGTTGATTCCAAGCAAGTTCAAGTGTTGAGCAAGAAAGAATTATAGTAAGTTCTGAGCATCAGTATTATCAAGTGCCGAGTAACACAAAATTGACCTAGAGAAACTATTTTTGACTTGACTTATGGATAGATCTCAAACCTTTGAAGATAAGATTGAATAAATTTGGATTCCCTATGTGATCAACATGCAACCAATAAGAAAAATGGAAGAAATTAAGTAGGAAAATGAATGAATATCAGTCATAGATTTATATCTAACCCTAAGCCACCAAAGTTTTTTTAGAGGGAGACAAAGCCCCATAATTCAATGAGTGTATGTGTATGCAAAGAAATGATGGGAGTGAAGAATTGAAGGAAGTGAAAAGGGTGAATTGATCATAAAACATTCAAGGTGACTTAGAAGTGTGAAAGAATTGTAGAATTAGTTTTTAGAATAGAGGAGAAGTTATACAACTTTGTTATAACAAATCAAGAGGATCAAGATGGACATAATTGCGATCTAAAATCAGTAAGGAAAAGTTGTAAGTGTATTAGATCAAACGTTCTACTATTACTTTCTAACAACTGTATTAGCAAGGTGAAATCATTTAGACTAAGGTTGATTTAATAGTCAATGTAAAATCCTTTAATAGAGTGACATTTCAAGTGAGTGTTTTAAAGTCCTTTAGCTAGGAACACTTCTAAAAGGGTGTTAAAATCCTTTGTAAGCCTTTAATAGGGCAAGCCTTTCATAGGGAAGATCATGAAAATGGTCAAACTATGTAACCTTAATAGGTGACACTTTATTGTTGCAGTAGTGAAGAATTATGGGTGTCATCCCCACCCCAATTTTACCTTCCCATTGGAGGGTTTCTAGGTAATCATATTTGGTGTCAAGTGCTTATCTGGATGCATTTACTTTAGATGCTATTTCAATATGTTAATGCATGCATTGTTTTAAAGTTAAATTTTTTATTGGTTATATATTAGTACTTCTGATTCACCTCCCAGTCTCAAAAGTATATATATTTCCCATTTGTATTTCCAAAAAATAATGGTCAAGGAATAAAGGAGGTAATAAATCTAACAAACAATGGTATAAATATGGGAAAAGATATCAGGAAGGGTTATCATCTAGCTAGTTAACTTAGTTGCATACACATAAAAGAAACAACATGAACACAATTGACTCCAAGATTTAACGTGGAACCCAATTTGGGAAAAACAACCAATTCCAACTAGTTAGCGACTTTGAGTCTTCTAAAGTGAACCTCATTAGGAGCTAACCCTGTTAAAGATTACAAAACACACTATTAGGTGTAACCCTATTAGAGAATTTAATCACCATGTTAGGAGTGGCCTTATTAGAGGTCTTTAGACACTTCAATCTAGAAATACCACATTGTTTGATGATTTTCAAATAACTATTAAGCCAACTTTGTTACGATATTTGCATCACTGCTACAATGGTTAGAGTGTAATAATAAAAATGACCCAATTTCTAATGGAGCTAAATTGTTGATCATAGATCTCAATTCTAGCTTATATACTTCATCCTTTCTAATCGAATTTATCTTTGCAGATCAACAAAGATATTCTTCTTATTCTTCTAATTTTCTTCCTCTAAGAATCCTCAAATCTTCCATTGTGTTCCACACATTCAATTCTCAACTTGACCTTATATTTATATCTTACATGTTGTCAAGTCAACTTGAATACAACTTATAATACTTAATATTCATCTCCTCAGTCATCTAGAACCAACAAATAAATTAATTGAGCTCAATATGCCAAAACAAGAAAAGCCTTCGTTAGTTTACCATGCTTGGTAGACACTAACTTAGAGACAATTTTCTTTTGTTAACCAAGTGAACTTGGTTAACATTACATATTCAAAAATTTCCTTTGGTAACTGAGTGAGCTTGGCTAATACTATTCCATCAATACTTCCTTCATTAACCAAGTGAGCTCAATTAACACTAAACTTCTATGATCTTCCCTTTGCGACCCAAGTGAACTTCGTAGACATTGTCTTTTAAACTTGGAAAACTCTAGAACACTTAGCAAACATAAAAGTGTCTTCATCGCTCAATTGATATTGACATACTCTAAATGGCTATGATACGACATATTGTGTAACATAAAAAATAATACACAATTAACCAATTTTTTTCAACATTTATGATATGGGTTTCTATTTTGATGGTCTTCTCATACAAATAATATTATTAATCCTAGTTAGCATTAAACTAGGGCTTGAGAGTTAAGGTGTCAGTAGAATTGATCCATAACCCATCTTGTGGGATTAGTTAGCTCTTCATATGTTATGAGAGATTTTCTAACTAGTTAGGTGTGTTCTTTGGAAGATTTTTTAATTTAGCATCTATTTTTGTTGGACATGGCTACTAGGAAAGAGCCTCTATTAGGTATCCTAGAGAAACTTATAGTTTTGGCTTAGAAGGAAGCCCAAAACCTATCAAAGGGTTACTAAACTTGGCAAAGTGGTGGAAAAGAGTATGAAGAGGTGTCTTGGAGTATGAGATCCTAGACGGCAGAAGGGACTAAGGTGTGTAGAAGTCTTGGTTTCCTTTTTTAAGGCTTGAGGCTACTTGGAAGATAGGGATGGCATGGGTAGGTGAAGTTGGTGTGTTGAGGAAACTAGTCACCACAACACTAGTCTTGAGTAGGTCCTAAGGAGAGATCCTTCCATTATCTTATTTCTTATTTATATCTTGTCAATCTAGTCATCGAGCTTCTCTACCTCCTCAACAATATATACTTCCATTAGCAAATGATATCTTTGGCCCTTTATTGAATTCAATGCATGCAAGTCATTGGCACAAGTATGTACTTCATGCATTAGCCCAAAATCTTGGTTCACTATGAAAACTAACTTGTCGGTACTTGAATGGATGTGGTAAAAAAAGTTCAAGTTACCTTGTATTACCTATACACTTTTCTCCTCAAAATTTTCATGCCATTATTGTCATGCTTCCAAAAATGGGTCTAAATAAGTTACCCCTATTCCTCTTCTCTCTAATGCTACCCCAAGAGCAATCTATGGATTTTCTTGGTCCATATGACCCACAATTTTGTTTAAGTATCCTTTGAGTAGCTTTTTTTGTTTCTGGAACACTATCAACTCAAACTCATCCTGGTCCATATGCTTGAACACTTCCTTCATACTTGTAGTGATCATTACCTTAGCCATGTCTACTATCAGTCTTCCCAGCTTGACCTCCTTGATGTGATTATCCTTAGGATTTAGTTCTTTAGTGTTAGCATACACACTAGAAATGGCTATATGTACAAGTAGGTCCTGATCTTGGTTCTTCATGATGAAGGCCAATGTTCACACTTCACCTTTAGGAGATTCAACCCTCTTGACTATTTTTACCAACTCTTTCATTCCATCCTTGATGGTTAGGTTCAATTGCCTTTTTAGACAAAGCATAACTTCCCTTTTCAGCCATGTCAATGTCATGCCATAGGAGACATGTATTTGATTAAAGAGGTTGTTCCTACTATAGACTCCTTTCCCTTATCAACTCTCTCTAGAGTATTCTCCCATCAAAAAAATGTTTAGTTTGAGTACTCTTCTCTAGTTGGGGTAAGGTCCTAGCCTCTATATCCTGACGAGTTTACTGAGGATCTTATTGTATTTTCCCTTTCTTGGATACTTCATTAGCATGCTCTTGTTGGGGATTCCCTTCCTCAATCACTTGATTTTCTTTTTCTTGGGTAGGTAGAGGAAGTGGAGTCACTAATCCTTTATCTAAAAATGACAAATCTTGAGATGGTTGTAGTAGAATGCCCAAAGGTACTTGAGGCAGAGGTGGCAATTGACTCCAATTCTCTCCTAAGGGTTAACTTTTGGGAGTATCTCTTATTTTCTCAGCCACCATCTTAGTACCCACTAGCATGAAGTCAAATTTATAGAGGTTGAAGACATCATATTCTTGACCCTCCATATTCACTATTCATTTTTGTTTCTCATCTTTGGATATTGATATCTGGATAGGGTCATTTGGACCAAATAGAGGTGGACCACCATGGAGCTTCTTCTCCTCTCTTCCTCTATTTCAATAGCCAAGTGGCTTCTTTGGCTTAAGTGGAAAAATCAATTTTATCCCCTTCTTCTTCTTCTTCTTCTTCTAGGATTTTTTTGGGCACTTATAGGGATAGAGAGTTTTTCTTCTTTAATATCCTTCTCCATGCTCTCACCATAGTTGATTCAATCCTTGCCATTTTGAGAGATGCGGGGGAGGATTGCTCCTCTTGTGTGGCCACTAGTGGTACCCTCTTTTCCTTAACCTATTCTTCTTCTACCTATTCTAGATGCATAGGCACTAGTGGCTCTTGAGCTAGCTCTTGTGCTTAAGGATCAACTTGTTCAAGTTTTACCTATTCCTTTTGAGGAACATATTCTCAAAATGTCTGCTTCTTTTCCTTTGAAGGAACTCTTTTCCTCTTATTACTCCTATTAGCTTCAAAGTACTCAACCTCCCTCTCATGCTAGTGTATCATTTCTAGCCTTACTAGTGATTGAGAAGAGAAAGTTCGTTATATAACATTCACACCTTTTCCTTTGATTGGCCTTGTAGTAGCCTATAGGGGTATAGCTTGAGGAACTGGATCCATTCTAAATAGCTTCTTGATTATATTCCTAGCTCAATGATTTATATCTACATTCTCATCCCTCCCTATTTTAGCATTCATTATGGGTTAGTTGTATATTTTATCCTTGTTGTAAAGAGTATCCATGACATATTTAGTATCCTTCTCCATAGCCTTGAGGGGGATCTTGATCTTTTGAATTTTTCCTACTAAGTATAGATTCTTTCTACAATAGTCCCTTATATGGACATTGTAGTCATCTATAATGTTCATGCAATGATCTTCCAATACTTCTTCATGTACAAAATCTTTCCTTGTCAGGTGTTATACCATCCTAGTTTTGTCAAAGTATGGGTGAAGGGAGTTGTATTATTCCAAGGCATATTGATCCCACTCAGTATCAAAGGTTGCAATATCATGTTTTTGTTTCATGTTGAAGGTACTAATTGTAATGGGTTAGACCCATGTCTTCTTATGTTGTCTTCTCACTCTATCATATGCAAACAAGAGTTTGCATGCAATCTCTAGTAGAATGAGCCTATGATATAGATATCTTGGGATCTTCTTTAGGAGAAAAAAAGTACCAACTACCCTAATATAGGTGAAGGTTTTGAACTAAATTTAGTAGGAATCAATTTCTATTATCCTCACTGCTGCCTCTATTGACATTCTTTTGGCATAATCATCTTCCATGAAATTGATGATTACATAGATGAAATCATCACTACCTCTATTGAAATTCTTTTGGCATAATCACCTTCCATGAAATTGATGATTATGTAGATGAAATCATCATTCACCACTCTATTTGATACTTTGCAGTTGGAGATTATTTTTCAGTAGTAGGAGATATACCACATAAAACCAAGCATTTTTATCTTGCATGATTCCTTTTCTTTAGAGGCTTGTGTAGTCTGTGGTTCTTGTCATCGGTAAATACACCATATATGATGTCATTTAGAATAGTGGATTGGCTTTGAAAAATACAAACTACTCATCCAAGTTATCACTTAGGATGGTAACCCAATCAATAGGCATCTTTTCCATCCTAATATTTTTAATAAAGTGGACCATCTAGGTTTGAAGGTGTCCTACTATAGGAAGTCCCACAACTCTACTCAAAAGCACAATTGCATATCCAATGTCATCCTTCATATACCCCCCATCATCTCAACTTTACTGACTTTGTGGCCCACTAGTGTTCTATCTATTATGAAGGAGGATATCACTATTTCCTATGCTTCTTTCATATTATCCTTATAGCACCTTTTTGAACCATGATTGGAAACATGTAAATATTGATCTCCCCTTGGGAGATGGAATACTTTCTCAATGTTCCTAGGTTGGAGGTCCAAGACTATCTCTCATGTAATAGTCTTAACAACCTTTTGTTCAATCACATAATGTTCCCCAAGGGTCATTATCAATTTAGATGATTGAATTGATGTTGGATCCATTTTTGCATTAACAAGGCTTGACCAGATAAAATATGACATCATTACAAATATCTCTTTAGGTTTGTTGTAGATTAAGAGGAATTTATTCAGGTGTCTATATGTATGTGTTTTGTATCTTTGATCTCTGTGTGTCCATTTTGAAACCTTGATTTCGTTGGTGCCCCTTCATACTTGAATGCTACTAGTTTCAAAGCTATCTTTTCCACCATTGAAGAGAGTGAGGATGACATTTTATCTAAACATGATAGAAAAACATTAGTTAGAAAGTTAAAACTTGACCTAAAACAAAACCTAATTCACCTTGAAATAGATCAAAACTGGTCAAAAAAGAAATCACAATAATCAAATCTTATCAAAAACCCTTGAAATGTAGTTTAGTGTACCTAGTACACCTTTTCAAGTGCACTGGGGCACTATTTGGGCCTTTGAGTAACCTTCTATGTCTATTTGTGCACCTCTACACATGTGCATTAAGTGTGGAAAATAGGGGGAAAAAAGTTTTTTTTTTTTGGTGAATATAGAAGTGCAGACATGTGCACCTTGTGGAGGTGTGCATGTGCACACTTTCTTAGTGTCTTAAAAGTCTTATCATTTTTCCTTGATGATTTTGTTGGAAGGTTCACAAATGCACACCTTGTAGAGTTGTGCATATGCACACCTTCATTGTTCTTTAGAGTTAGCTTTTTCTTAGGGTTTAGAAGATATGTGAAGTTTGGAAGGTGTTCATATGCACACCTTATGGAGGTGCACATGTGCACACCTTTATGGTGCTAACCATTTTTAAAAATGTATGTAGGAGCAGAAGAGTAAAGGGACCATGAGTGCATTGGTGTGCATCAAAGGATAGGTGAGTGTGATGTGGGAGAAGATATGAGGCTTGGGGTCTTATATAAACCTAGGGAAAGTACACCAAGGAGGTTTCATAGGTGTACATCTCTAGAGGTGTGTATATGTGCAACTCTAGGGTGCACACGCTTTCACACCTTATGGAGGTGCACATGTGCGTAGTTCCAAAGATGCACATCTAGAAAACTCCAAAAGGTTGTAAATGTTCACACCTACTTGGGAGTGTGAAAAAAAATTTCTTGCAAAAGAATTTAGTGCGTATCTAACTTTTTAGCTTTCTTAAGTCATATACTGGGGCTTGACCTAGACTCTTGAGGAATTCTAAAAGTGACCTAGACTCTAGACTAGGATCTTGGTAGGAAAAAATTCACTAGGGAGTCTGAATTTCTAGGAGAAATTGGGTGGGTTTTGTGAGACCAAAAAAAAGGAAGAAATGAAAAATGCATTTCCTCATCAACAAGAATTCTTTCGACATGTGTCAAAGTAAAAATAGATTCAAAGTACTTCAAGTATCTTTAAATTTCCTTAATAGTCAAAACTTCAAAATCTCAAATCCTCAAACTCAATATGTGCCTAGTGTATTCATTTCCTCTGATGTCTCGAGGTGCAGCCTATCATGAGCTTCTACCAACTTGAGGACAACCTTTTTACTACATCAATCCATTTATTAGGTATTCTTATAAAACTTGTTTATCAATCACTGTCTAACCAGATGAGAGAACCCATCCCGATTTCTTTTAATGAGCAATCAATTTTACAATTTTAGTCCTTAGTAATCTCTTTTAATTATCTTCATGATGCTCACATGTTTCCACTTGATTCTTCCTTGAAGAAATTTGTATAGAAGGTGGATACTCATTTTGGAGTACGTGTCCCCTTTGTTAGATTGCCTTTTAGGATCTCCTACAATCTTTAAATTTAACACCATTTGTAGCTCTTTTCTTTCTTCTATACCTTGATCATGTGCTTATACTATGTGGTGAAGCCATTGGTGTCCTTTGAATATTTTTTCTTTTAGTTTGATAACTCTTGCATTTCTCTTTTACTGAACCTTGGAAAACTCTCACACCAAACAATGATCTTAGTAGTTATTTGTAGAGTCCCTTTGTCTAAATCAATAAGTGTGAATAATCCCTTGCTAGTGTCAACTTAGTTTCAAAAATTACCAAGATGGTCAATCCTTAAATTTATAATGTTTTCAGAGCTATCATTTTGAAATCCTAATTTCAAGACTAAAAGTTCTTTACAACTGTAAAAACATCTATTTTCAGTTGGTACAAGAAACAAAATCATCTGAATGCTTTGATAAAGAAATACCTCTTCCCTAGAGTAAGAACCAAAATGAGTAATCTATGGGATGTGTCAAGAAAGAGTCTTAGTTGTACCTAACCCCCGAACTAACATGAAAAGACAAACAAAACTTTAAAGTAAACACACAAGTGAAAACAAACAAATAACTTGAAAGAAAACACACTTGCAAAAAGTAAACACACTTGAAAAAAGTAAATTTTTTTATTTTTTATTTTAAATGTTTTCCTCATTTAGGCCTCAAATTAATGTTTCATAAATTGGCCATTTTTTAACTTAGCCTAAAAGTATTTTCTCCCAAAATCTTCATAAATTGATAAGGACCAATCCACAAGCATTGAAACTTGGTGTGACTACCCAAATTTTATTTTTCCTTGTCCCATACAATAACAAAGTCAAATATTGTGAATTATTTGATTGTAGCCCATTTTTCAAATCACCATTTGATGACAACCTGATGTTTCTCCATATGGTATAAAGTTGCTATCCTTTTCTCATCCAATTCCAAGGGATTCATTAATTTGATCTAAACTCTATCACTGTCCTTAGTATACACTTTCATGAATTTCAAAAATGGAATCTTGAGGTTGAGTGGGAATATTGGTTCTTAGTCATAGATGATTAGGTATGGACATGCTCCAAAAGCATTTTTAACCCTCACTTTGTCTATCCATAATGTGTATTTTAGTTGAGTGTGCCAATCCTTTGGGTTCTTCTTTAACTATTTATTTATTACTATGATCAAGTTCCTTTTTGTGGAATTAGCTACACCATTCCCTTGGCGATAACAATTTGATGAGAACTTGATTATAACCTAATTATCTAATGCCCATTAAGGAAGGCATACACAAAAGAAGACCCATTAACGCATATGAGGAAGAAAGACATTCCAAATCTTGTAACAATATGCTCTTCTAAGAAATCACTAACCACTTTAGTTGTGTAATTTAAGAAAAAAAACTTTTATTCAACATGTGCAATAGTCTATAGTTGTGAGAATGAACATATGTCCTATAGATGATGTTGGGTTTACTAGTCCAATAAATTTCATCCCCCACTTAGCAAAGGGACATGCCTCAAATACTAGTTGTAGTGGCATAGCTGGACATCTCTCTTTATTAGCACTTGTTTGATAAATGTGACAAGATTGTACATGTTCAAATGTATCCTCAAAGATGGTAGGCCAAAAGTAACCTAATCTTAAAATCATATGGACCATAGCCTCTATTGATCCATGTCTTGTGCCATATTTATCATGAAATTGTTCTAAAACCTTTTTTACATCTTCACATCCCAAACGTTTTAGTTAGATTACCTCATAGTTTCACTGATAAAGTTTCCTACCTTGAAGTGTATAAGATTCATATTTCATCTTAAGTCCTCTACATTGGGAACTATTCATCCCATTATGGTAATAATTTTGAAAAAATATAGTACACAATATCTATTAGAATATATAGTCCACTCATATAACTGAGAGGGCATGGGGGATGAATCAGCTACCCAAGAAATATCATAATTATCAACCTTATTAAAGTTTAACCATATGAGAAATATAATCAGAAACCACAACAAGATACTCATAGACAATAACACCAGATATGTTAACTAGGGAAACCCTTGATCAAAGGGAAAACACCACTTGGGATGGTACCCACAAGATGATGTACTATTAGAAATATTCCTTGTTACAGGATGGACCCTATTAGGAGTCTATGAATACATTTAGTACATATGAGTCCCTATTAGGAGACTTTGAATCCTTGTTAGGAGATTTCAACCATGTTAGGAGTTCTGCCAACCTTGTTAGGAGGTGTAGAAGATACTGGACCCACTGCCCAAATAGCTTCAAGGGAAAGACCAATGAACCCATATCCAAATTATCTATATAGTATTCCTTGTAGAATAATATAAATGAAATGTACTTCCTTCCTCTTCTTTTGTTTTGTCAACCAGACCTTTGCTCCTTTAGATCTTGTAACCAAATCACAAGTCTTGAATCTAAAAATTCCTTGGATCACTTACACACATTTAGCAAACACTCTGCTCCTTTTTGTACTTCACACTTCATACCATAATCACCACATATTATGAACAAGGAAGCATATTTCCTTCATACCATATCTTCAAAATAATTTCTTTAGGTGGCCTTGAAGCTTTCCCAGTTAATTATAATTACAATAGAACTATTGGCTCATAGTTTATACAAAAATTCACAGATGGAATACTAGGGCTTGTGAACTTACTAACATAACCAATAGACTATCCTATGTCACTTGTTGACTAAACATCTTCTCATTGCATCTCAGATGTAAGATAGTAAAAAAATAATTAAGAATTATGTTCCCAACACTCTATCCTTGAACTACTATCTATAAACCAGGAACAACTTTTGTACATCTCTAACTTAGACTCTATGAATTGAACTAAATTATTAGGACATAGTGTAGAACATGTCCATGAGAATGCATCAGTAGACAATCAAAACATTGTCTGTACAAGTAAGATCTTTGTTTTCTATGCTACTAGTCTTTAGAAAAACCATACTATGTTGTCATGAATGAAAAAAAAATTTATGAATGCAACATATTAATACTCTCCAATGCTTAGGATAATCCCCCAATGTAGCATCATTAGAATTTATGCTAACAATCTCCCACTTTTTCATTGATTGCAACATAGATGAAAAAACATCTAATTTCAAAGAATATCAAAACAATATTCTACTTTTACTATTGACCAACACCAGTTGTTCATACACTAAAAAGAAATTCTAAACAAAATAGATGTGTGTCTCCTACTTCTTCTTTTGGATCAAAAACAATTCTTCACTTCCCACTAAACAACTCAGAATGCACTAGGTGTATATTCCTCCTTCCTTACATGAATATTTCTAAATCTCTCTAAAAAGATATCTCTCCCCATTCATACTTATGAGTTCTTCTTCCCCATTCCTTAGGAGATTTTTTTCTTGCATACTCTCTCCCCCATTGACATCAATTTAAAAGGCCTCAATATTACAACATTCCAATTAATAAATACCAATTGCTATCATGATGGTCTAAGTCTTCAACTAGCTTAAGTGTTTGAAGAAACTATTCAGGTCTAATTACCAAGAGTCCTCAATGACTTAGCTTATCATAGATACTTTGCCATGTGTGAAGCATCAACATTTATTCTAGTCTAACAATAGTGCTATGTAACACTGGACTGATGCACTTGCTACATCATCTACTCAAAAGTAGGAAAGGGCATAACCCCAATCATACCTCTCAAGTATTCAAATGCATCTATAGGCAAAGGCTTTGTAAAGATATCTACAATTTGATCTTTAGTACTCACATACTCCAATTTGATCTCCTTTGCTATTGATTTCTCTCTTAGCACATGATAATTAATAGATACATGCTTAGTCTTAGAATGCAATATAAGATTCTTAGACATACTCACTATACTAGTGTTATTAACATAAATGATAATAGGTTATTCAAACTCAATTCTTATATCCTTCAATATTTTCTTCATCCACATAACTTGGTTACATTTATTTGCTATTGGACCATATTCTGCCTCAGTTGAACATTGTGAAATACAATCTTTCTTTTCACTAAGCCAAGAAACCAATCTTTCTCCAAGGAACAATGCTTCACCACTGGTGGTATTTTTTTCATCTATAGTATCTTCCTAATCCACATAAGTATATGCTCATAGAGTGAAATCACTTGACGTATCATACAGAATTCCATAGTCAAATGCTCCTTTTAGATATTTGAATATTCTCTTTACTACTACAAAATGATACTCCTAAGAATTAGCTTGAAATCTAGCTACAATCTCATCTGCGTTTTCTATATATGGTTTGGTGTGAGTGATGCAGAGGTTAGGGTACAATAAGCACAATGCTGATATCAATCCAATAGGACAGATTATACACCCAAACTTCTACACTTTGACACAACAATAACACTAATGGATCATCATTAATCCATACAACTTTACAATAGAAAACTTGGCTTCACACCCATGAATGGTGGAATCTCACAAATACGGTTGATCAGCATGTTAAGGGGTTCAACATAACACCAAAACCAAAGAATTAATGCCAAACAACAACCTAAACATGGGTTTCATGACTCTGTCATGATAATGCATCATCTAGGCTACTAGCCCTGCCAAAGACAAATTAGGCACCAAGTACAATATCTTCCAAAAGGCCTCAGGAATTAATTATCATTCCAAGTACCCTTTATTGAGTTTGTCATATATTCCAAAAGGGCAAGTGCTAAAGCCATTTACAAGCCTTCCAAAACTGGATTTTTTATAGGCCTAATTGCCCCAATTAGGTCACCTTAACAAAGGAAGTACCAAAAATGTAGTGAAAAAGACCAAACTAATGCATCCAATGATTAGGTTAGGAAAAGGGAAAGTAGATTCCAAAGTTTCACTTACTAGCACAAACCCTGAGGCAAAAATCAATGAGTTTCATAATGCAGCATAGTTGTCACATGAGGATGCCAACTCATTTGTGCAAATTTTGTATACCCACCATCTGTTCCAGCCTAGAAACTACCAAAACCTTAATGTAAATTTGACAACCTCCCATTCCACAAAAAATCAAAATTCTTCAATGGTGGAAATGGGAGAAATCAGCATTCTTTTCCAAAACCCTTGGTGGTTAGGGTTTGAGAGAAACTTTTACAAAAAACCTTATATCTCCAACCTCTCAACAAATCACGAGCTTAGAGTAGGCTTATTGGAAAGGTGACTCTACAAGATTCAATAAAAACTAACTCTCCAGGCCCCCTAATCTATATAGTCCATACAATGCACACGAAAAAAAGTATTTTTACAGGAAAAATGATGGTTTGTTTATTGATTTCAAAGCAAAAGTACAATCTATGTCTTCCACCTACCTGTAAGGTCTTATAAAGACCTTCCTACAACTATTCCAACTAATTTTCAAAGGTTGTGACCATTGGAGGGAACCATTACAAAAAAAAATCCATATTATTGCACAAATGTTGCATTATTACTCTAGTTATGCAACTTATTTTCCTTTTTATGACTTTATAAAGACTTCTAAAGATCCTAACACCTCCTATGACTTCTAACAAGACCATAGGAGACTACTAGACCCCTATGACCTCATGAATCAACCAGTTTATAGAAATACCAAAGTTGTTCAAAGGTTCACAAAATAGGGTATAAATGTAAGAAAGCCTAAAAACAACAGAACATGCTAAAAACAAGTTTGAAAAGGCATAGAAGACCTTAAAACTATTCATTTTGATGGGAGAAGACCTTATGACTCCTTGGTTTGATAGGGTGCTCTTGCACCATGCTGCCCAAGCTGTTTGAAACTCAAGTTCCCACTTGAGGCTAGTTGATCCAAAGTGTACCCATGTTTATTGATGTCTTGCTTGGTCATCCAAGTTGCATCAATATTAGGAAGACCTCTCCACTTGAAAAGGTACTGCACATAAGTCTTGTGCCTGGTCTTCTTGTAGATTTTAGTGTCAATTATCTTCTCCACTTGAAGGGGCTAACTTGGTGGAAGTTCTCGCAACCAATTAGCATGTGTTTCTTCCTAATCAATAATACCTATCACATTACAATTTCCTTTAAAAGGAGTTAGATCAGCAATGTTAAAAATATAAGAAATTGAAAGGAATGGTCAAAGAGTGATTTCATAGGCATTTTCACCAAAATTATATAGTATTGTGCAAGGTCTTATCTTCTTCATTTGAAGCTTGGTGTGTTGATCCTTGGGAAGCCTCTCCTTCCTTAGGTAATCCCATAGCCAATCACCTACCTTAAAATGTAGCTCTCTTCTCCTCTTATCTGCCATTGCCTTATACTTTTGTGCTGATTGCTCCAAACTATCCTTTAGCTTTTCCTATACTTGTTTTATCATCTTTGCCAACTCTTCTCCTTTAGCACTAATTTTAAAATCATTTGGAAGTCCCCTCAACTCCATAGGACCCCTGGGATGCATGCCATAGACTATTTGGAAGAGTCTTTTACCTGTGGATCTGTTCAGGGAATCATTAAAGGAAAATTTTAGCTTGTGGCAACAAAAGATCCCAAATTTGAGTGTACTATTTTGTCAAACACCTAAGGAGATTTCCAAGATATTTTTTTATGACCTCTGTCTACCCATCTGTTTGAGGATTATAAGAAAAACTATATTGCAAATTTGTTCCCAACTTCTTATGCAAAGTTCTTCAAAAATGTCCTTGGAATTTGGCATCCCTATCTGAGACAATAGACTTAGGCAACCCATGGATTCTAACAATTTTCTTGTAGAATACTTGTGCAATATGTGATGCATCATGAGTGCTCTTACATGGTATGAAGTGCGCCATTTTGCTAAAATGGTCCACAACCAAAAGAATTGTATCATACCCTTGTTTTGTCCTTGGAAGTCCCATAATAAAGTCAATTGAGATAGCTTGCCATGGCCTAGAAGGTCTTGGAAGAGGTTGGTAAAGACCTTGGTTAGTGGATGTTCCCTTGGCTTGTTGGCATATGACACAAGTTTCCACAATTTTTCTTACATCATTTTTCATCTTTGGCTAATGGTAATACCTCCTAATTGCCTCTAATGTTTTACCTAGACCAAAATGTCCACTCATTCCCCCACAATATTTTTCTTTAATAATATTATCCCTCATAGAACAACTAGGGATACATAACTAATGTCCCTTGAAAAGTAAGTCATATTGGATGAGAAATTCAGAGAAATTAGTATTATACCTACCTTCCAATGTAGTACAAACTTGATAAATATGGCCAAAATCAATGTTATCTTTGTAAAGGTCCTTAAGAGCACTTATCCCAATGCTTTGGAGTTGGATTTTCTACAGCAAAGTGATCCTCTTGATCAATGCATCAACCACCTTGTTACCTTGACCTTTTTATGCTTAATGCTAAAGGAATATGCCTACAATTGTTCCATCCACTTAAGGTGCCTGACATTCAACTTATCTTGTGACTTTAGGTAACTTAATGCATGGTTATTTGTGAAAACTAAAAATTCCTTAGGTAGGAGATAATGTCTCCATTTTTGAAGAGCTTGAACCATTGCATAAAGTTCTAAGTCATAGTTAGAGTATTTCTTCTTGGCATCATTTAGTTTTTCTAAGAAAAATACAATTGGTTTGCCATCTTGACTTAGGACTACCCTAATAGCTAGGTTGCTAGCATCTGTTTCCACTGTGAAAACCTTGTTGAAATTAGGGAGGGTCAGTATAGGATATTGTGCGATCCTTGATTTAAGATATTCAAAGGCATCATTGGCTTGTTTTTTCCACACAAATTTGACCTTTCTCCCTCCCTTAATGGTATCTAAAATTGGAGCACATACATGGCTAAAATTCTTCACAAACTTCTTATAAAATGTGAATAACCCATGGAAGCTTTTAACATCACTTTGTGTTTTAGGAGGAGGCCAATTAACTATTGCTTCAAACTTTGAAGGATCCATCTTCAAAGTGCCTTGAGAGATCACAAATCCCAAGAAGGTAAGTTCCTTTTGCAAGAAGGTGCACTTTTCAAGGTTGATAATCAATTTATTTTCTCGTAATCTTTTGAATACCATGCTCAAATGTTTAAGGTGCTCTTCCAAAATACAACTAAATATCAGTATATCATCAAGGTAGATAACTAAGAACTTTCCATTATAGTCTTGAAAAAATTCATTCATTAATCTCATAAAGGTTGAAGGTGCATTACTTAATCCAAATGGCATAACAAGTCACTCATAAAAACCTTCTATTGTTTTAAATTTTTTTTTCCATTCATCCTCTAGCTTTATCATTATTTGATGATAACCTAATTTTAAATCAATTTTTGAGAAGTAGGAAGCACCCCTTAGTTGATCAAGTAGATCATCTATTCTTGGGAATGGAAACCTATATTTAATGGTGATCTTAGTGACTTCCCTATTGTCAATACATAATCTCCATTTGTCATCTTTCTTTGGAGCCAAAATAATAGGCACTGCACAAGGACTCATACTTTTTTTTATCAGATCTTTTCCTAGCAGCTCACTGACTTGTTTAGCAATCTCAACATTTTGTGCAGGTTTCATCTTGTAAGGGGCCTTATTAGGCAAGGAAGTACTGGGTATGAAGTCTATTTGATGATTCACATCTTTGATTGGTGGTAAGGAAGAAGGTAGATCAGTTTCTACTATCTCATGGTACTCTTTAAGAAGTTTTTGCACCTCTTTGGGGATTGGCTTAACTTTATTAGACTTTGTTTCCTCCCTTGGTTTATGGATCAACACATACCCTTGGTTTGTTTCTTTCATAGTTTTAAACATCTCCTTCTCATTTACAACAACAACTAAAGGCTCCTTCTCATGCTTTTGATCAGGCAAGGGTTTCAAAGTATAAATTTTGCCATCCCTGATTATAGTATAGGTATTCTTCCTACAACTATAAGTGGCATCCATGTCATATTTCCAAGGTCTACCAAGTGGCAAATGGCAAGCATCCATCTCCACTACATCACATATGAAAGTATCCTTAAAGTCACCCAAGGAGAATTCCACCATGGGTTGTTTAGTCACAAGGGTTTGTTGACCTTTGGTGAGCCAAGAAACATTATAAGGGAAAGGATGAGGTGTCTTAACCAATTCTAACTTCTGCACCATTTCCTTAGAAACTAAATTTTCAATGGAACTAGAATCTATGAGCAGATTACATACCTTCCCTTGGCATTTGACCCTTGCTCTAAACAATTTATTTCTTTGTGGAGGCTCTTGATTATGTGGCACTTGAAAAAATGCTTGTCTCATCATCAATGCTATGCTTTCTTCTACTTCAAGGTCTCTTTCCTCATGGACCAGTTGAGCTCTCCTTTCACCTTCATTCTTGTTTGTTTTCTCTGGGCATCTGTTGGAGTAATGGCCTATTTGATTGCAATTGAAACACTTTGGAGGCCTATCAGACCTTCCTCTACCCCTGCCAAAGGATCTTCTTCCTCTTGCATGTCCCCTTGAACTTGATTCTCCTTTTTCTTTAGCCTCTTGATTAGAGGACTTCTCTAATTTATCTGATTTCCCCTTATTCCAAGAGTTTGTTCTTGATGTGTCATTCCTTCCTCTACCTCTTCCACCTTGTTCACTCCTCTTGAACCTTTCTTCTACCTTGGAAGCCAACATGAAACATTTTTGGATAGTGGTTATGGTAGTTAGGCTCAATTCATCTTGAATTGACAATTTCAACCCTTGCAAATACATTGCAAGCTTCAAGTTCTCTGGTTCTACAATACTAGACTTCATCACAAGTTTTGGAATTCTTTAGTATATATTGAGACATCCATATCTTTTTGTCTCAATCCCATCCTCCTCTTATGGAGTTGAACTTCATAATCTATAGGTATATAGGCTTCTCAGAGCAAGGTCACCATTTTCTTCCATGTGGAGACCTAATTTTTGCCTCTCTTTACCCTATCATCTTGGATAAATTTCCACCATACCAATGTAGACCCTCTTAGCCTTGACTTGGCTATCTTCACTTTCTAATTTTTAGGGATAGTTTCAAAATCAAAGAAACTTGTTAGGACATTCACCCAATCCATTGTAGCATCAGGATCCATCTTCCCATCATAAGTGGGCAAGTCAAACTTAGCATCCAAGGATCTCCTTTCTGTGGACTTCAGAGTCTTTACAAGCAACCTTTGATCTAGAGGGCATTCTTCTTCTTCTTCCTCCAAAAGGGGTTCATCATCACTCCCTTGTTTAAGATCACCAGAGTTCCCACTGCTCCTTCCAAGCTCTATCTTAAGCCTAATTATCTCATCCCTCATTTGCATAATCTCAGTATTCCTGAGATCATCCCTACTTCTTTTCTCAGTCTCCTTTTATTTTTGCTCCCTCAAATACTTTACAATCTCATCATTTTTCATCCTTGATGACAATCCATCTCCCTCTTCTTTAGACATGATGAAAAAAACTTCAAGTATTTAGATCTCAAGGCTCTGATACCAATTGATGCACAAGTTTGGGTATAATAAGCACAATGTTGATATCAATCCAATAGGATAGATTATACATCAAAACTTCTACACCTTGATACAATAATAACACTAATGGATCATCATTAATCCATATTATAGTAGCAAACTTGGCTTCACACCCATGAATGGTGGATTCTCACAAATAAGGTTGATCAGCATGTTAAGGGGTTCAACATAACACCAAAACCAAAGAATTAAGGCCAAACAACAACCTAAACACAGGTTTCATGACTCTGTCTTGATTGTGCAGCATCTAGGCTACTAGCCCTTCCAAAGACAAATTAGGAAACAAGTACAATATCTTCCAAAATACATCAGGAACTAATTAGCATTCCAAGTACCATTTATTTATTATATCCCCAAAAGGGCAAGTGTTGAAGCCGTTTACAAGCCTTCCAAAACTAGACTGTTATACAGGCCGAATTGCCCCAATTAGCTCACCTTAACAAAGGAAGTACCAAAAATCTTGTGAGAAAGACCAAACCAATGGATCGAATGATTGGGCTAGGAAAAGGGAAGGTAGATTCCAAAGTTTCACTTATTGGCCCAAACCCTGAGGCATGCAAATCAATAAGTTTCATAATGCAACTGGGTTGTCACATGAGAATGCTAACTCATTTGTGCAAATTTCATACAGCCACCATCTACTCCATCCTAGAAACCACCAAAATATTAATGTACATTTGACAACCTCCTTTTCTGCCAAAAATCAGAATTTTCCAACAGTGGAAATGGGAGAAATCAACATTCCTTTCCAAAACCATAGGTAGTTAGGGTTTGAGAGCAACATTTACCAAAAACCTTATATCTCTAACCTCCCAGTGAATCAAGAGCTCATAGTAGGCTCATTAGTAAGGTGACTCTATAGGCTTCAATAAAAATTAACTCTCCAAGCCCCCTAATCTGTACAGTCTGTACGATGCATAAAAAAAGGTCTTTTTGCAAGAAAAACGATGGTTTCTTTATTGATTTCAAAGCAAAAGTACAATCTATGTCTTCCACCCACCTATAAGGGCTTATTAAGACTTTCCTCCAACTGGTTCAACTGATTTTCAAAGGTTGTGACCATTGGAGGGAACCATTACAAACAAAAATCCATATTATTGCATAAATGTTGCATTATTACTCTAGTTATGCAACTTTTTTATTTTATTTTATGACTTTATAAAGACTTTTGAAGATCCTAACACCTCCTATGAATTCTAACAAGACCTTAGGAGACTACTAGACCTATGTGACCTCATGAATCAACTAGTTTCTAGAAATGCCAAAGTTGTTCAAGGGTTCACACAATAGGGTCTAAATGCAAGAAAGTATAAAAACAACCAAACATGCTAAAAAAAAGTTTGAAAATTCCTAGAATACCTTAAAAATATTCATTTTTGTGGGAGAAGATCTTATGACTCCTTGATTTGATGGGGTGCTCCTACACCACTGAGTTAAATATTGTAAACCTCCAATCATGGATTTGTACTTCTTCTCTACTACAAGTGTCTCATCTTTACTAGAGAACTTGTAACTAGCTATAATACATGTACCAATAGGTTAACAACATTCTAATCCAAACATTTTCGAAAAATAATTTGAGTACTTAGCTTGTGAAATGAAAATACCATCACAATTATGCACAATCTATAATCCTAGGAAAAACCCCATTTCTCCTATCATGCTCATTTCAAGCTCATTCATTAGTTCTTTAGAAAAATTATCACTTGCTTGATCATTACCTCCAAATATGATGTCATCAATAAATATAACTATTGTTAGCAAACCATTTTCAATTTCTCTAAAATACAAGTTACTATATGTTGATCTCAGATTGGTTTTGAAAATTTAGTGTCAACACACTTAAGACATTCACTAAGTTCGTATTGAACAATGTAATACATGTTGAGTATGATGTGTGAATATAGATTGTGTCGAGCTGCAATGAGTGTCGATTCACTCATGTGCTAAGTCACTTAAGTGTCGAGCAGATAATACATGTTGAGTGATTCAAGTGTCGAGCAAACAGTAGATGCTGAATAGTTCAAATGCTAAGTTAGAGACAAAATTATAGTATGTGTGGAGCATCAATAACCTTAAGTGCTAAGTAACACATATTTGACATAGTTGTTTGAGATTGCACAAACAATTATGTAAACCATTTTTTAGCTAAGCTAATGATAGAGTATGATCTTTTGAAGATAATGATGAATCTTTATGTAGATTCCCTATGCAATTACATGCAGACAATCATAAAAAGGGAAGGATTAAGCGACAAAATGGATAAATATGAGTTGTAGATTCATATCTAACCCTAAGTCTTCTTAAGGAGGATGAAACCCTATACTTCATTAAGAGTGAGTGCATAAGGAATTGAAGGAAGAGAGAATAGCAAAGTTTGCATGGAGACTTAGAAGTTGTAAGAGAGGAAATTGCAAAACCAGTTTGAGAAGAACAAAGGATAGAGGATACAACATTGACATATTAGATCAAAGAGGATCAAGAAGGACATAGTACAAATTTGATCTTTAATTAGGCTACCATTGCTAATCATAAGATCTATGCTAAAACATTCTAATAGGTGATTTAGGTTAAATCTCCTAGGTGGAGTAGTCCTAACAAGCTGTTGTAAATCCTTTAACAAGGTGACATTCCAAGTGGATGTTCTAAAGTCCTTTAGCTAGGGACACTTCTAATAGGGTGTTGAAATCCTATAACAAGCCACGACTTAACAATCCTTGTAAGTCTTTAATAGGGTAGGCCTTTCACAGGGTAGATCATGTCTCATGGTCAAATCATTGTAACCTTAATTGGTGACACTTTATTGCTGTAGTAGTGAAGAATTGTGGGTGTCATCCCCACCTCATTTTTACCTTCTCATTTGGAGCATTTCTGGGTAATCATATCAGGTGTCAAATGTGTGATTGCTTATGTTTTTATATGTTTTAGATGTTTATGCTTTGCATGTTATTTCACGTTTATCTATTGAATGCATGAGATGGATGAGTGGTGAAAAGTTTTATGGGTTCATTTTTAAAATTGATGATTCACCTCCCACTCTCAATAGTTTACCTTTCCTACTTCTAATTTCATCACTATCTATGATACCTTTAGCAAATCCAAACTTTGCTAAGTAACTATCCAACCATGCATACTAGATTCTATGTGCTCGCTTCAGACCATATATAGATTTCTATAGTCTGAATACCTTGTCTTTTTCTTCTAATAAAGGAAAACCTTTAGGCTACTCAATATATACCTCTTCTTCAAATTCTCCATTTAGGAAGGCTAATTTAACATCCATCTAATAAACCTTGACCTTCTTATTTGTTGCATAAACCAAGAACATCCTTACTACTTCCATTCTAGTTATAGATGCATATTTTTACTCATAGTCTATGCCTTCTTTCTATGAATATCCCTTGCATACAAGTCTAGCCTTTCTTCTCACCACTTTGCCTTGCTCATTCATCTTGTTTTTGAATACCCATTTGGTACCTATCACATTCTTTTCTTTTATAGGAACTAATTCCCATGTATCATTCTTCACAATATGACCTAATTATTCCTTCATAGCTTGAATCCAATGATTATCTTTACATGCTTCATCTATGCTCTTAGGTTCAACCTGAGATATCAAACATATGTCCTCATTCACTCTATTTATTATCATCACACCTTTGTCTTTGCTTCCAATTATTTTCTTCACAGGGTGATTCTTTGTTAGATTCCTAATAGGGGTAGGATTTTACATCTCAAGTCTTATCTCATCTCTAGATTTAGATTTCTTCTATTTCTCAATAGTTAACACATCATTCTACAAATTATTGTTAGTTTCAAAGAAAATTTCTGCATTTTGTCTAATAATTCTACAATTACCTTCTTCTTCATCTAAATTATAATCTACCAACTTTTCCTTAGTTCCAAACTTTTCATCAATCCTCACATGTGTGCACTCAACTATTATCTTACTTCTATAGTTAAAATAGTTGTATGCCTTTCCTTTCAATGAATAACCAAGAAACATACCTTCATCACTTCTTGGGTCAAACTTACCAATGTTATTATCTTTTTTAATGTAACAGTTGCTCCCAAATAATATAAAACAATTAACTAATGGTGAATGACCAAACCATAGTTCACATGATGTCTTGGTCATACCTTTTCTAATATGTACTTTGTTCTAAGTGTATACTGTTGTATTGACTTCTTCTCTCCAAAATGTCTTAGAAACATCATTCTCCAATAACATCACTCTTTCTTCCTCTACTACTAGCTTACTTCTTCTTTCAGCAATCCCATTCTTCTTAGCTATTATAAGTAGGGATATCTATCTTTTGATTGTATTCACTTCACAAACTATGTTAAACTCTCTAGAGGTGAACTCTCCCCCTCTATGTGATCTTGAAAACTTTATCTTAGCACTAGGTTCATTCTCAACTCTATTCTTAAATATCTTAAACTTCTCAAAAAATTCAGATTTCTATTTAAGGAATGCTACCCACATCATTCTAGTGACATCATCAATGAAAATCATAAAGTTCCTTTCACAATAGAATCCTCTTTTTCTTGAAGGACCAGTAAGATCTATGTGAACGATCTCCAACTTCTCTTTGGTAGTGAACTTCTTGGTACGAAATGATACTTTCTTCTATTTATCCAAAACACATTCTTTACAAACAACATTAGTAGGATTTGTAATCTTAGGAAAGTCTCTAACTGCAAATGTGCCACTAACATTCACAATACTATCAAATTTTATGTGACAAAATATTGTATGCCACAACCAACCGTTGTCCACCTTAGCTATAACACATGTCATTTCACTAGGATTCAAATGAAATACATTACTTCTAGATCTTGTGCATGTTTCAATCAACTAACGATCTCTATCTTTGATAATGCAAGTTTTCTCAGTAAATTAAAACTTATAACCCTTGTCCACCAGCTATCCAACACTTAAAAACATATGACCCCTTTCAACAAGTTTCATTACAACATATGTTTTTAGGGGTCCTAGAACACCTAGGGATATGTTATAATTATTTTAAAGGTAGAAAGGGGTAATAGGATAACCTACGACCCCTAGGGACATATTATAATCATTTGTACGGGTTAAAAGGTGTCATAGGATAACCTGAAACCACATTAAACACATTTAATTACAACATATGCCTTTAGGTTTCCTAGTACCACTAGTGACATTATAATCTTTTATATGGCTTGAAAGGGGTCACAGGATAACCTATGAACCTTTTTGATGAATTTCATTACAACATATATCTCTAGAGGTCCCAAGACCCCTAGGGACATATTATAATCATTTATATGAGTAGAAAGGGCTCATAGGATCACCTATGACCCCTTTTGACACATTTCTTTACAACATATCTCTCTAAGGGTCTGAGGGTCCCTAGCGACATATTATAATCATTTATATGGATTGAAAGGAGCCATAGGATAAGCTATGACCCCTTCCAACACATTTCATGACAACATATGTCTCTAGGGTTCCCATGAACCTGAGGGACATATTATAATCATTTAAATGAGTCAAAAGGGATCATAGAATAACTTATGACCCCTTTCAACATATTTCATTACAACATATGTCTTTATGGGTCCTAGGATCCCTAGGGACATATTATAATTATTTATATGGGTTGAAAGGCATCATAGGATAACCTATGACACTTTTCAACATATTTCATTACAACATATGTCTCCAAGGTTCGTAGGACCCATAGGGACATATTAGAATTGTTTAAATGGGCCAAAAGAGGTCATAGGATAAGCAATGGCCCCTTTCACCACATTTCATTACAACATATGTCTCTAGGGGTCTGAAGTCCAGTAGAGACATATTAAAATCATTTATATGGGTTGAAAGGTGTCATAGGCTAACCTATGACACTTTTTAAAACATTTCATTACAACATATGTTCCTAGAGGTCCCAAAATCCACGTGGACACATTATAATCATTGATATAGATCAAAATGGGATATAGGTCAAAATGGGTCATAGGATAACTTATGACCCATTTTGACACATTTCATTACAAAGTATGTCCCTAGGGGTCTGAAAATCAATAGGGAGATAATATAATTATTTATATGGGTCCAAAGGGGTTATATGATGACATATGAACCCTTTCAACATATTTCATTACAACATATATCACTAGGGGTCCTGGGGATATATTATAATCATTTATATGGGTCAAAAAGAGTCATATGATAAACTTATGACCCCTTTTGGAATGTTTCATAACAAAATATGTTATTAGGGGTCCCACAACCTCTAGGGACATTATAATCATTTCCATGGGGTTGAAAGGGTTCATAGGAAAACCTATGACCCCTATTGACATATTTCATTATAACATGTCTCTAGGGGTGTTGAGATCCCTAGGGTGACATTATTATATTTTATATGGGCTAAAGGAGTCATAGGATAACCTTATGACCCCTTTCAACATATTTAATGGCAAAATATGTCCCTAGGGGTCCTAGGAGTCCTAGGGACATATTATAATCATTTATATGGGTTGAAAGGGGTCTTAAGATAATATTTGACCCCTTTCAACACATTTCATTATATAATATGTCTCTAGAGGCCCTAAGACCCCTAGGGACATATTATAATTGTTTGTATGGGTTGAACATTGCCACAAAATAACCTATGACCCCTTTTGAAATATTTGATGACAACATATGTCTCTAAGGATCCTAGGACCCATAGTGACATATTATAATCGTTTCTATAAGTAAAAAAAGTTTATAGTATAACCTATGAACCATGTTGACACATTTCATTATAACATATGTCTCTAGGGGTCTTGAGAACCCTTAGGAAATATTATAATCATTTATATGGGTTCAAGGAGTCATAGGGTAAATTTATGACCCATTTCGACATGTTTAATGACAACACATGTCCCTAGGGGTCTGAAGACTCATAGGGATATATTATAATCATTTATATGGGTCGAAAGGGGTCATAAGACAACCTATGACACCTTTCAACACATTTCATTACAACATGTCTCTAGGGGTCCTTGGACCCCTAGGGACATATTACAATCCTTTATATGGCTTAAAAGTTGTCATAGGATAACCTATCACCTCTTTCATCACAATTCATAACAATATATTTTCTCCAAGAGTCCTAGGACCTATAAGGACATATTATAATTGCTTATATGGGTCAAATGAGGCATCGGATAACCTATGACCACTTTCAACACATTTCATAACAATATATGCCTTTAGGGGTCCTAAGAACCCTAAGGACATATTATAATCATTTTTATGGGTCAAAAGGATACATAGTATAACCTATAACCCCTGTCAACATATTTCATTAAAATATATATTTTTAGGGGTGAAAGGACCCCTAGGAACATATTATAATTATTCATATGGGTCGAAAGGCATCATAGGATAACTTTATAACCCCTTTCGACATGTTTCATGACAACATATGTCCTTATGGGTCTTAGGACCCCTAGGGACATATTGTAATCATTTATATGAGTCAAAACAGGTCATAGGAAAATTTATGACCCCTTTTGACACATTTCATTGCAACATATGTCTCTAAGGGTGCCAGGACCCATAGGGACATATTATAATCATTTATATTGGTTAGAAGGGCTCACAGGATAACCTATGACCCCTTTTGACACATTTTATGACAATATACATCTCTAAAGGTCCTAGGACCCTAAAGACATATTATAATCAGTCATATGGGTCAAAAGGGGTTATAAGATAACTTATGACCCCTTTCAACATATTTCATGATAGCATATGTCTCTAAGACCCCTAAGGACATATTATAATCGTTTATATTAGTCCAAAGGAGTCATAGGTTAACCTATCACTCTTTTAGACACATTTCATTATAACATATATCTCTAGGGGTCCAAGGACCCCTATGTACATATCATAATCATTTATATGGGTTTAAAGGTGTCATAAGATAACCTATGAGCCCTTTCAACACACTTCATCACAACATATGTCTATAGGGATCCTATGACTTGTCGGGACATATTATAATCATTTATATAGATCAAAAGTGGTCATAGGAAAATCTATGAGCCCTTTCAACACATATCATTACAATATATGTCTTTAGGGGTCCTGTGACCCCTAGGGACATATTATAATTATTTAGATGGGTCAAAAGGTGTCATAGTATAACCTATGACCCCTTTCGACACATTTTATGACAACAAATGTCTCTAGGGGTTCTATGTCCATAAGGACATATTATAATCATTTATATGGGTCATAATTCCTCACAAGATAGCCTATGACCGCTTTCAACATATTTTATGACAACAAAATTCTCCAAGACCCATAGCGACATATTATAATCTTTTATATAGGTCCAAAGGAGTCATAGGACAACCTATGACCCCTTTCGACATATTTTATTATAACACATGTCACTAAGGGTCTAAGGACCCCTAGAGACACATTATAATCATTTATATGGGTTGAAAGAGATCATAGGATAACCTATTAACCTTTTTGATACATTTCATTACAACATATGTCACTAGGGGTCCTAGGACCCTAGGGACATATTATAATCATTTGTATGGGTCGAAAGGGGTCATAGGATAACATGTGACTTCTTTCAACACATTTCATTACAACATATGTCTCAAGAGTTCGTAGGACCCCTAAAGACATATTATAATATTTTATATGGGTTTAAAGGGGTTATAAGATAACCTATGACCTCTTTCGACATATTTCATGACAACATATGTCGCTAGGGGTCCAAAGATCCCTAAGGACATATTATAATGATTTATATGGGTAGAAAGGGGTCATAGGATTAAAAAATAACTCTTTTCAACACATTTCTTTACAACATATGTCCATAGAGGTCCTAGGATTACTAGCGACATATTATAATGATTATATTGGTCAAAATGTGTCATAGGATAACCTATGATGACTTTTGACACATTTTATTACAACATATGTTTCTAAGGGTACTAAGACCCTTAGGGACATATTATAATGATTTATATATGTTGAAACGCATCATAAGATAACCTATAACCCCTTTTAACAATTTTCATGATAACATATTTTCTCTAGGTGTCCTACGACCCCTAGGGACATATTATAATTGTTTATATGGGTGGAAAGGGGGTCAAAGGATAACCTATGACCCCTTTCAGTACATTTAATGACAACATATGTCTCTCAGGGGCCTCAGACCCCTAGGGACATATTATTATCATTTTTTTGCTATAAAGGTGTCATAGTAGACCTATGACACTTGCCGACATATTTCATTATAACATATATCTCTAGGGTTGCTGCACATATCATAATTGTTTATATGGGTCAAAATGAGCCATAGTATAACCTCATGACCCCTTTAGATATGTTTCATGAAAAAATATATCCCTAGGGTCCTAGGACCCATAGGAACATATTATAATCATTTATATGGATTGGAAGGGGTCATAGGAAAACCTATGATCCCTTTCAACACATTTCATTAGAACATATTTCTTAAGGGGTCCCATGACCCCTAGGGACATATTATAATTATTTATATGGGTTAAAAGGTGTCATAAGATAACCTGTGGCCCCTTTCGACACATTTTATGACAATATATGTCTCTAAGTGTTCCAGGACCCTACAGACATATTATAGTCATTTATCTGAGTCAAAAGGGGTCATAGGATAACTTATGATCCCTTTTGAAAGATTTAATGACAACATGTATCTCTAGGGGTGCTAGGACCAATAAGGATATATTATAATCATTTATATAGGTCAAAAGTGGTCATAAGATAACCTATGAACCATTTCAACACATTTCATGATAAGATACATCTTTAGGGATCCCAAGACCCTAGACACATATTATAATTGGTTATATGGGTTGAAAGAGGTCAAATGATAAGCTATGACCCCTTTCAATACATTTCATGACAACACATGTCACAAGGACTCGTAGGGACACATTTTATTCATTTATATGGACTAAAAAGAGTCATAGGATAACCTATGATCCTTTTCGACAAATTTTATTATGAAATATATCTCTAGGGGTCCAAAGACCCCTAAGGAAGTATTATAATCATTATATGGGTTAAAAGGGGCCATAGGATAATCAATGAAACCTTTCAAAACATTTCATTACAACACATGTTGCTAGGGTTCCTAGGACCCCTAACGACATATTATAATCATTTATATGAATCAAAAGGGGTTATCAAAAAACATATAACCCCTTTTGACACATCTCATTACAACATATGTCTTTAGGGGTATTAGGACCTCTAGAGACATATTATAATTATTTATATTTTTCAAAAAGGGTCATAGGATGTTTTATGACCCCTTTTGACAAATTTTATGACAGCAAATGTCTCTCGGTGCCCTAAGACCATAAGGACATATTATAATCATTTATATGGGTTGAAAGGCATCATAGGATAACCTATGACCCATTTCACCACATTACATGACAACATATGTCTTTGGTACCCCTAGGGACCTACAAACCCTTTCAATACATTTCATTACAAAATATGTCTTTGGGATCCCTAGGACATATTATAATCATTTGTATGGGTCAAAAGGGTCATAGGACAACCTGTGACACCTTTTTACACATTTCAATACACCATATGTCTCTAGTGTTCTTAGGACCCCTAGGGACATATTATAATCTTTTATATGGGTCTGAAGGGGTGATGGAACAACCAAGGACCCTTTTTAACATATTACATTACAAGATATGTTACTAGGGGTCCTAACACCCCTAGGGAGTTATTATAATCATTTATATGGGTAGAAAGAGGTCATAGGATAACATATGACCCTTTTCGACATATTTCTTTACAAAATATGTCGCTGAGGTCCTAGGGCTGCTAGGGACATATTATAATAATTTATATGGTTAAAAAGGGGCTATAGGATAACCTATGACCATTTTTGACACATTTCAAGACAACATATATCTCGAGGGTTCTCAAAACCCCTAGTGATATATTATAATTAATTATATGGGTCAAAAGGCATCATAGGATAACATATGACACCTTTTGACATATTTCATTACAACATATATCTCTAAGTGTCCTAGTACCCCTAAAGAAACATTATAATTTTCAACAAATTTCATTATAACACATGTCTATAGGGGTTCTGAAGCCCCTAAGGATATATTATAATTGTTAATATAGGATGAAGGAGTTATAGGGTAGCCTTATGACCCTTTTTGATATGTTTAGTGACAACATATGTCCCTAAAGGTCCTCTTATTACTAGGGACATATTATAATGATTATATGGGTCGAAAGGGGTCATAAGATAACCTATTACCACTTTTAAAATATTTCATTACAACATATATTACTAGGGGTACTAAGACCCTTAGTGACATATTATAATCATTTATATGGGTCAAAAGGAAACATAGCAAAACCTATGATCCCTTTCAAGACTTTTCATGACAACATATTTTTTCAAGGGGTCTAAGGATTCCTAGGAACATATTATAATTTTTTATGTAAGTCAAAAGTGGTCAAAGGATAACCTATGACATGTTTTGACACATTTCATGACATGTCTCTAGGGGTCATAGGAACCTTAGGGACATATTATACTCATTTTTATAGGTTGAGATGGGTCATATTATAACCTTTGACCCCTATCAACAGATTTCAATATAACATATATCTCTAGGTGTGCTAAGACCCTTAGACACATATTATAATTTTTTATATGGGTCAAAATGAGTCATAAGATAGCCATATGATCATTTTAAACATGTTTCATAAAAAACATATGTCCCTAGGGGTCCTTGGACCCTTAGGGACATATTATAATCTTTTATATGGATCAAAAGGGGTCATAGGAAAACCTATGACCTCTTTTGATACATTTCATTACAACATATGTCTTTAGAGGTCCCATGACCCCTAGGGATATATTATAATATTTTATTTTGGTCAAAAGGGGTCATTAGATAACCCATGACCCCTTTCGACACATTTGATGACAACATATGTCTCTTGGGGTCCTAGAAAATTAAAGATATATTAAAATTGTTTATATGAGTCAAAAGAGGTAATAGGATAACTTATGACCACTTTTGACACATTTCATGAAAACATAGTCATGTAGGACCTCTAAGAACATATTATAATCTTTTATATGGGTTGAAAGGAGTCATAAGATAACTTATGAACTCTACCACCACATTTCATTGCAACATATGTCTCAAAGGGTGCCAGGACCCATAGTGACATATTATAATCATTTATATCAGCCAAAAGGGGTCACAAGATAACGTATAAACTCTTTTGACACATTTCATAACAAGATATATCTCTAAGGGTCCCAAGACCCTAAAGACATATTATAATCAGTTATATGAGTCGAAAGGGGTCATAGGATAACCTATGACCCCTTTCATCACAACATATGTCTCTAGGACCCCTAGTGACATATTATAATCATTTATATGGGTCAAAAAGGAGTCATCGGATAACCTATGACCCCTATCGACACATTTCACTATAAAATATGTCTCTAGGGGTCCAAGGACCCCTAGAGATATAATATAATCATTTATACGAGTTTAAAATGGACATAGCATAACCTATGAATAGTTTCAACAAATTTCATTACAACATGTCTCTAGGGGTCCTAGGACCCCTAGAGACATTATAATCATTTATATGGATTGAAAGGGTTTATAGGATAACCTATGGATCCCTTTCAACACATTTCACTACAACATACACCTCTATGGGTCCAAACATAACCTATGACACCTTTTAACATATTTCATTAAAATATATATCTCTAAAGCTACTAGTACCTGTAAGAAGATATTATAATAATTTCTATTAGTTAAAAGGGCTCATAGTATAAGCTATGACCACTGTCGACATATTTCATTATAACACATGTCTCTAAGGGTTCTGAGACACCTAGAGATATATTATAACCATTTATATGGGTTGAAAGAGTCATAGCCTAGCCTTATGACCCCTTTTGACATGTTTAATGATAACATATGTCTCTAGAGGTCCTAAGATTACTAAAGACATATTATAATGATTATATAGGTTGAAAGGAGTCATAGGATAACTTATGACCACTTTTGACACATTCCATTACAACATATATCGCTATAGGTACTAAGACCCTTAGGGACATATTAAAATCATTTATATGAGTCGAAAGGCATCACAGGATAACTTCTAATCCCTTTAAACACTTTTCATGACAACATTTTTTTTTAGGTGTTGTAGGACCCCTAGGTACATATCATAATAGTTTATATGGGTCAAAAGGGGTCACAGGATAACCTATGACCCCTTTCAATACATTTCATGACAACATATGTCTCTAAGGGTCCTAGGAACCCTAGGGACATATTAGAATCATTTCTATGGGTTGAAAGGGGTTATAGTATGACCTATGACCCTTGTGACATATTTAATTATAACATTTATCTCTAGGGTTGCTACGACCCCTAGGCATATATTATAATTGTTTATGTGTTGAAACGAGTCATAGTATAACCTTATGACCCCTTTGAACATGTTTCATGACAACATATGTCCCTAGGGGTCATAAGACCCATAGGGACATATTATAATCATTTATATTGGTTTTTCTATGACCCCTTTTGACACATTTTATAATAACATGTCTTTAGGGGTCCCATGACCCCTAGTGACATATTATAATTATTTATATGGGACAAAAGGTGTCGTAGGACAACCCATGACCCTTTTCGACACATATTATGACAACATATGTCACTAGGTGCCTCAAGACCCTAAGGACATATTATAATTGTTTATATGGGTCAAAAGCAATCATAGGATAACTTATGAACCATTTCGACACATTTAATGACAACATATCTTTCTAAGGGTTCTAGGACCCATAGGGACATATTATAATCATTTATATCTATCAAAAGGGGTCATAGGTTACATTTCATGACAAGATATATCTCTAAGGATCTTATTTCTCTAAAGACATATTGTAATTGTTTATATGGGTTAAAAGGGGTCATATGATAAGCTATGACCCCTTTCAACACATATCATGACAAAATATGCATCCAGGAATATATTATATTCATTTATATGGATTGAAATGAGTCATAATATAGCCTATGACCCCATTCAAAACATTTCATTATAAAATATGTCTGTGGAGGTCCAACGACCCCTAGGAAAATATTATAATAATTATATGGGTTAAAAGGGACCATAGGATAACCTATAAAATGTTTCAAACCATTTCATCACAACAAATCCCAAGGGGTCCTATGACCCCTAAGAATATATTATAATCATTTATATGAATCGAAATAGGTTATAAAAAAACCTATGACCCCTTTCAACACATCTCATTAGAACATATGTCTTTCAGGGTACCAGTACCCCTAGGGACATATTATAATTATTTATATGGGTCAAAAGGGGTCATAGGATATTCTATAACCCTTTTTGACACATTTCATGACAACAGATGTTTATAGGAGTCCATATTATATTCATTTATATGGGTTAAAAGGGTTCATAGAATGACCCATTTAACCACATTTTATGACAACATATGTCTCTTGGACCCATAGGGACCTATTAACCCTTTCAATACATTTCATTACAAAAAATCTCTTTGAGGGTCCCAAGACCCCTAGGGATATATTATAATCATTTCTATGGGTTAAAAGGGTCATAGTATAGCCTGGGATATCTTTCAACACATTTCATTACAACATATGTCTATAGGGTTCTTAGAACCCCTAGGGACATATTATAAACTTTTATATGGGTCCAAAGGGGTCATGGGATAACCAATGACCCCTTTTGACATATTTCATTACAACATATGTCTCTAGGGTTCTCAAGACCCCTAGGGACATATTATAATCATGTATATGGGTACAAAGGGTTCATAGCATAACATGACCTTTTCGACATATTTCTTTACAAAATATCTCACTAAGGATCCTAGGTCCCTTAGGGACATATTATAATAATTTATATGGGTCAAAAGGGCTATAGGATAACTTATGACCCTTTTTGACACATTTCAAGACAACATATGTCTCGAGGGTTCCCATGACCCCTATAGACATATTAGAATCATTTATGTGGGTTAAAAGAGGTCATAGGATAACCTATGAAACTTTTTGACATATTTCATTACAAAATATATCTCTAAAGGTCCTAGTACACTTAGGGAAACATTATAATTGTTGACACATTTCATTATAACACATGTTTACAGGGGTCCTAAGACCCCTAATGATATATTATAATCATTTATATGGGTCGAATGAGTCATGGGGTGGCCTTATAAACCCTTTCGATATGTTTAATAACAACATATGTCCCTACAGGTCTTAGGATTACTAGGGACATATTATAATGATTATATTGATTGAAAGGGGTCATAAGATAACATATGACCACTTTCGACACAATTCATTACAACATATGTCACTAGGGGTACTAAGACCCTTAGAGACATATTATAATCATTTATATGAGTTGAAAGGCAACATAGCATAACCTATGATCCCATTCAACACTTTTCATGACAACATATTTTTTCAAGGGGTCTTAGGACCCCAATGGATATATTATAATTATTTATATGGGTAGAAAGGGGTCATAGGATAACCCATGACACATTTCATTACAATATATGTCTCTAGGGGTCCTAGGACCCCTAGCGACATATTATAATTATTTTTATGAGTCAAAATGGGTCATTTTTAACCTATGACCCCTATCAACATATTTCATTATAACATATATCTCTAGGGGTGCTAGGACCTTAAGGCACATATTATAATTGTTTATATGGGTCAAATTGAGTAAAAGGATAACTATATGATCCATTTAAACATGTTTCATGACAACATATTTCCCTGAGGATCCTAGGAACCTGAGGGACATATTATAATCATTTATATGGGTCAAAAGGGGTCATAGAAAAACATATGATCCCTTTTGACACATTTTATTGCAACATATGTCCTTTGTGATCCCATGAACCCTAGGGATATTATAATTATTTATTTGGGTCAAAAGGGCTCAGAGAATAACACATGACACCTTTCGATACACTTCATGACAACATATGTCTCTAGGGGCTCTAAGACCCTAAGGACATATTATAATCATTTATATGGATCGAAAGGGGTTATAGGATAACCTATGACCCCTTTCAACACATTTCATAACAAAATATGTCTTTAAGGGTCCTAAGACCTCTTGGAACATATTATAATCATTTTTATGAGTTGAAAGAGGTCATAGTATAACCTATGACCCTTGTTCACATATTTCATTATAACATATATCTCTAAGTCTTCTAGGATCTCTAGGCACATATTGTAATTGTTTATATGGGTCAAAATGAGTCACAATATAACCTTATGACCCCTTTAAACATTTTTAATGAGAACATATGTCCCTAAGAGTCCTAGGACCCATAGGGACATATTATAATCATTTATATCATTGAAAAGAGCTTAAAAGATAACCTATTAACTCTTCTCATACATTTCATAACAAGATATATTTCTAAGGGTCATAAGACCTTAAAGACATATTATAACCAGTTACATGAGTCAAAAGGGGTCATAGGTTATCCTATGACCCCTTTCAACACATTTCATGGCAACATATATCTCTAAGACCCTTATGGACATATTATAATCATTTATTTAGGTCAAAACATATGACCCCTATTGACACATTTCATTATAAAATATGTCTCTAAGGGTCCAAGGACCCCTAGGGATATATTGTAATCATTTATATGGGTTAAAAGGGTTCATAGAATAATGTATGATCACTTTCAACACATTTCATTACAACATATGTCTTTAGGAGTCCTATGACCCCTGGACACATATTATAATCATTTATATGGATAAAAAGGGTTCATAGGATAACCTATGGATCCCTTTAGACACATTTCACTACAACATATTTCTATATGGGTCTGAAGACCTTAAGAGACATATTATAATCATTTATATGGGTGAAAAGGGGTCATAGGATAACCTATGACCCCTTTTAACATATTTCATTACAACATTTATCTCTAAGGGTTGCAAGACGCCTAGGGAAATACTATAATCATTTCTACTAGTCAAAAGTGCTCATAGTATAACCTATGACTACTATCAACACATGTTGCTAGGGGTCCTGAGACCCTTAGGGACATATTATAATCATTTATATGGATTGATCGAGTCATAGGGTAGCCTTATAACCCCTTTCGACAAGTTTAATGACAACATATGTTCTTAGAGGTCTTAGAATTAGTAGGTACATATTATAACGATTACATGGGTCAAAAGGGATCATAGGATAACTTATGACCACTTTTGAGCTATTTCATTAGAACATATGTCGCTAGGGGTACTGAGACCCTTAAGGACATGTTATAGTCGTTTATATGGGTCAAAAGGGGTCATAGGATAACCTATGACCCCTTTTGAAACATTTCATGACAACATATGTCTCTAAGGGTCCTACAACCCCTTGGAACACATTATAATCATTTTTATGGGTTGGAAGAGGTCATAGTATAACCTCTAACCCTTGTCAACATATTTCGTTATAATATATATGTCTAGGGATGCTAGGACCTGTAGGCACATATTATAATTATTTATATGGGTCAAAATGAGTCATAGTGTAACCTTATGACTCCTTTAAACATGTTTCATGAGAACATGTTGCTAATGGTCCTAGAAACCATAGGGACATATTATAATTATTTATATAGGTTGAAAGGGGTCTAAAGAAAATCTGACCCCTTTTGACACAATTCATTACAACATATGTCGTTAGGGGTTCCATGACCTCTAGGGACATATTATCATTATTTAAATGGGTCAAAAGGTGTCAAAGGATAACCCATGACCCGTTTCAACACATTTTATGACAACATATGTCTCTAGGTGTCCTAGGACCATAAGGACATATTATAATCTGTTATATGTGTCAAAAGGGGTCATGTCAAAAGGGGTTATAGGATAACCTATGACCCCTTTCGATACATTTAATGACAACATATGTCTCTAGGGATGCTAGGAGCCATAGGGACATATTAAAATCATTTATATTAGTCGAAAGGGGTCATAAGATATCCTATGACCTTTTTCAACACATTTCATGATAACATATATCTCTAAGGGTCCAAGGACCCTAAAGACATATTATAATTGGTTATATGGGTCGAAAGGGGTCATAAGATACCCTATGACCCCTTTCAACACATTCTATGACTACATATGTGTCCAAGAATCATAGGGACACATTATATTCATTTATATGGATCAGAGGGAGTCATAGGATAACCTACGGCCCTTTTCGACACATTTCATTATAAAATATATCTCTACGGTTCCAACGACCCCTAAGGAAATATTGTAATCATTATATGGGTTAAAATGAGCCATAGGATAACTTATGAAATGTTTCAAAGTATTTCATTACAACATATCTATAGGTGTACTAGGACCCCTAGGGACATATTATAATCATTTATATGGATCGAAAGGGGTCATCAGAAAACCTATGACCCCTTTCGACACATCTCATTAGAACATATGTATTTAGCTGTACCAAGACCTCTAGGGATATATTATAATTATTTATATGGGTCAAAAAGGGTCATAGGATATTATATGACCCCTTTTGACACATTTCATGACAACAAATGTCTCTAGGGGTCCCAGGACCATAAGGACATATTATACTCATTTACATGGGTCGAAAGGGATCATAGGATATCCTATGACCCATTTCACCACATATCATGACAACATATGTCTCTAGGACCCATAGGGACATATGAACCCTTTGGATACATTTCATTACAACATATCACTCTAGTGGTCCCAAGGCCCCTAGGGACGTATTATAATCATTTGTATGTGCCAAAAGTGTTATATGATAACCTATGATACCTTTTGGCACATTTTATTACAACATATGTCTCTATGGTTCTTAGGACCCATAGAGACATATTATAATCTTTTATATCGGTCTAAATGGGTCATGCAATAATTGAGGACCCCTTTTGACATATATCATTACAACATATGTCTATGGGGGTCCCAAGATCCATAGGGAAATATTATAATAATTTATATGGGTAGAAAGAGTTGTTAGATTACAGTTACTGATCAGGAAAGTACTGTACATAATTCATAAATAGTGGGGACCGTGGCCGACATGGTAGCCAACATGTTATGGCCGACATATGGCTGACATGTTATAACCCTAAAGTGGTTTAATACTTGTATAAAAGGGTTTAGGGTTAGGTATTTTCATTATATTATGGTATGAAATTGGTTCTTGTGGCATTATTGAGCTGTAAGGGATTACGGATTATAATCAGGTTGTAATCACTGGATTGTAATAAGATCAGACTTGTTGTTTGGTGGACATAGCCCGAGGATTGGGTGAACCACATTAAATCTTGGTGCTTTGTGTTCATTTCTGTGTGATCTATTATTTTCTGTTATTGGTTATATTTGCATGTAGTTTTTATTTATTTTTGTGGTTTATCCTAACAAGAGGTCATATGATAATATATCACCATTTTTGACATATTTCTTTACAAAATATGTCGTTAAGAGTCCTAGCACCCTTAGGGACATATTATAATAATTTATATGGGTCAAAAGGGGCTATAGAATAACCTATAACCCCTTTCGACACATTTCAAGACAACATATGTCTTGAGGATTTTTATGACCCATAAGGACATATTATAAACATTTATATGGGTCAAAAGGGGTTATAGAACAACCTATAACACCTTTTGACATATTTCGTTACAATATATATCTCTAAGGGTCCTAGGACCCCTAGGGAAACATTATAATTGTCGACACGTTTCATTATAACACATGTCTATAGGTGTCATGAAACCCCTAAGGGCATATTATAATAGTTTATAATGGTCAAAAGAGTCATAGGGTAGCCTTATGATACCTTTTGATATGTTTACTAACAACATTTATCCCTACAAGTTCTAAGATTACTAGGGACATATTATAATGATTATATGGATCCAAATGGGTCATAGGATAACTTATGAATCCTTTTGATACATTTCATTACAACATATGTCGATAGGGGTACTAAGATCCTTAGGGACATATTATAATCATATATATGTGTTGAAAGACAACATAACATAACCTATGATCCCTTTCAACACTGTTCATGACAACACATTTTTTCAAGGGGTTCTCACACCCTTGGGATATATTATAATCATTTATATGGATTAAAAGGGGTCATAGGATAATTTATGACATGTTTTGACACATTTCATGACAACATATGTCTATAGAGGTCCTAGGACCCCTAGGGACATATTATAATCATTTTTATGGGTCAAAATAGGTCATATTATAACCTATGATCCCTATCAACATATTTCATTATAAGATATATCTCTATTGGTGGTAGAACCCCTAAGAACATATTATAATTGTTTATAAGTCAAAACAAGTCATAGGATAACCATATGATACCTTTAAACATGTTTTATGAGAACATATATCCCTTGGGATCTTAGGATCCCTAAGGACATATTATAATCATTTATATGGGTTCAAATGGGTCATAAGAAAATCTAAGACCCCTTTCGACACATTTCATTACAACATATGTCTTTAGGGTTTCCATGACCCCTAGGGACCTATTATAATTATTTATTTGGGTCAAAAGGGTCATAGGATAACCCATGACCCCTTTCAACACATTTCATTACAATATGTGACTTTAAGAGTCCCAGGACCCTAAGGACATATTATAATCATTTATATGGGTCAAAAGAGGTCATAGGATAACCTATAACGACTTTCAACACATTTCATGACAACATATCTCTATAGGACCTTTAGGAACATATTATTATCTTTTGTATGAGTCAAAAGGAGTCATAGGATAATATATGACCCCTTTCGACACATTCCATTATAAGATATGTCTCTAGTGGTACCTGGAGCCATAGGGACATGTCAATCATTTATATCAGTCAAAAGGGGTCACAAGATAGACTATGAACTCTTTTGAGACAATTCATAACAATATATATCTTTTGGGTTCCTAGGACCCTAAAGACATATTATAACTAGTTATATGAGTTGAAAGGGATCATAGGATATCCTATGACCCCTTTCAACACATCTCATGACAACATATGTCTCTAGGACCACTAGGAAAATATTATAATCATTTATATGGGTCAAAAGGAGTCATAGGATAAGCTATGACTCATATCAACACATTTCATTATAACATGGCTCTAGGGATCTAAGGATCTAAGTATCCCTAAGGATATATTATAATCATTTATATGGGTTACAAGGGGTCATAGGATAACCTATGAATACTTTCAATACATTTCATTACAACATATGTCTCTAAGAGTCCTAAGACCCTTAGGGACATATTATAATTATTTATATGGGTCAAAAAGCGTCATAGGATAAACTATGACCCCTTTTAACAAATTTCATTACAACATATATCTCTAAGGGTCATAAGACCCATCAAAAAATATTATAATAATTTCTATTAGTTAAAAGGGCTCGTAGTATAACTTATGACCACTATCAACACATCTCATGATAGAGTGTGTCTCTAGGGGTCCTGAGACTACTAGGGACATATTATTATCATTTATATGGGTTGAAAGTGTAATAGGGTAGCTTTATGACACCTTTTGACATGTTTAATGACAAAAAATGTCCCTAGAGGTCCTAAGATTACTAGGGACATATTATAATGGTTATATGAGTCGAAAGGGATCATAAGATAACCTATAAACACTTTTGACATGTTTCATTATAATATATGTCACTAGGGGTACTAAGACCCTTAAGGACATATTATAATCATTTATACAAGTCAAAAGGCATCATAGGATAACTTATAACACCTTTCAACACTTTTTATGACAACATATTTTCTATAGGTGTCCTAAGACCTCTAGGGACATTATAATCATTTTTATGGGTGAAAAAGGGTCATAGTATAACCTATGACCCTTGTTGACATATTTCATTATAACATATATCTCTAGGTTTGCTAAGACCCCTAGGCACATATTATAATTGTTTATATGGGTTGAAACGAGTGATAGTATAAACTTATGACTCCTTTAAACATGTTTCATGACAACATATGTCCCTAGGGGTCCTCGAACCCATAGGGACATATTATAATCATTTAAATGGGTTGAAAGGGGTCATATGATAATCTATGACCCTTTTCAACAAATTTCATTACAACATATGTCTTTAGGGGTCCCATGACCCCTAAGGACATATTATAATTATTTATATGGGTCAAAAGGTGTTATAAGGTAACCCATGACACCTTTCGAGACATTTTATGATAACATATGTCTCAAGGTGTCTTAGGACCCTAAAGACATATTATAATCATTTATATGAGTCAAAAGGTGTCATAGAATAGCCTATGACCCCTTTCAACACAATTAATGACAACATATGTCTCTAGAGGTGCTAGGAAAGGTAGGGACACATTATAATCATTTATATTAGTCAAAAGGGGCAATAGGTTAACCCATGACCCCTTTTGACACATTTCATGACAAGATATATCTCTAGGGGTCTCAGGACCCTAAATACATATTATAATTGATTATATGGGTGGAATGGCATCATAGGATAACCTATCATCTCTTGCAACACATTTCATGACAACATATGTGTTTAAGACCTATAGGGACATATTATATTCATTTATATGGATCAAAAGGAGGAATTGGATAAGCTATGACCCCTTTGACACATTTCATTATAAAATGTGTCTCTGGGGGTCCAATGACCCTTAGGGAAATATTATAATCATTATATAGGTTAAAAGGGGACATAAGATAACATATGAAACTTTTTAATGCATTTCATTACAAGATATGTCTTTAGAGGTCCTAGGACCACTAAGGACATATTATAATCATTTATATGGATCTAGAGGGGTTATCGAAAAAATTATCACCCTGTTAGATACATTTCATTACAACATATGTTTTTAGGGGTAGCACGACCCCTAGAGACATATTATAATTATTTATATGAGTCAAAAGCGATCATAGGATATTCTATGACACATTTTGACACATTTCATGACAACAGATGTCTCTAAGGGTCTCAAGACCATAAAGACATATTATAATTATTTATATGGGTCGAAAGGGGTCATAGTATAAACTATGACCCATTTCACCATATTTTATGACAACATTTTTCTTTGGGACTCCTAGGGACCTATGAACCCTTTCGATACATTTCATTACAACATATCTCTATAAGGGTTTTAGGACTCCTAGGGACATATTATAATCATTTGTATGAGTCAAAAGGATCATAAGATAACCTATGACACCTTTCGACACATTTAATTACAATATATGCCTCTAGGGTTCTTAAGACCCCTAAGAACATATTATAATATGTTATATGGGTCTAAACAGATCATGGAATAACCGATGACCCCTTTTGACATATTTCATTACAAGATATGTCTCTAGGGGTCCTAAGACCCCTAGGGACATATTATAATCATTTATATGGGTAGAAAGGGATCATAGGATAACGTATGACCCTTTTCGACATATTTCTTTATAAAATATGTCACTAAGGGTCTTAAGTCCCCTAAGGACATATTATAATAATTTATATGAAACAAAAGGGGCTATAGGATAACTTATGACCCCTTTCGGTACATATGACACATTGCGGTGCATTTCAATACAACATATGTCTCTCAGGGCCCTAAGAAACTTTAATACATATTATAATCATTTTCATGGGTTGAAATGGGTCATTATATCCTATGAACCCTATCAACATATTTTATTATAACATATATCTCTAGGGGTGCTTGGACTCCTAGGCACATATTATAATTATTTATGTGGATAAAAAATGAGTCATAGGATAACCATATGATCTCTTTAAACATGTTCATGACAACATATGTCCCTAGGGGTCCTAGGACCCCTTTTGACATATTATAATCATTTATATGGGTCGAAAGGACTCATAGAAAAACCTATGACCTCTTTTCCAGAGATTTCATTACAACATATGTCTTTAGGGGTCCCATGACCCCTAGGGACATATTATAATTATTTATTTGGGTAAAAAGGCATCATAGGTTAATCCGTGACCCTTTTCAACACATTTCATGACAACATATGTCTCTAGTGGTCCTAAGACCCTAAGTACATATTATAATCGTTTATATGGATCAAAAGAGGTCATAGGATAACCTACGATTCCTTTTGACATGTTTCATTACAAATATGTCTCTAGGGGTGCTAGGACCCATAGGGACATATTATAATCATTTATATCAGTCAAAAGAGGTCACAAGATAACTTATGAACTCTTCCAACACATTTCATAACAAGATTTATCTTTAGGAGTCCCAGGACCCTAAAGACATTTTATAATTAGGTATATAAATCGAAAGGGATCATAGGACAACCTATGACCCCTTTCAACACATTTCATGACAACATGTCTTTAGAACCCTTAGGGACATATTATAATCGTTTATATGGGTATCAACACATTTCATTATAACATATGTCTCTAGGGAGCCAAGGAACACTAGGGATATATTATAATAATTTACATGGGTGAAAAGGGGTCATAGGATAAGCTATAAACACTTTCAAAATATTCATTACAAATATGTCTCTAGTAGGCACATGTTATAATCATTTATATGGATAGAAAAGTTTCATAAGAAAAATTATGATCGCTTTCAACACATCTCATTACACCATATGTCTTTAGGGGTCCTAAGACCCCTAGGGATATATTATAATTATTAATATGGGTCAAAAGGGGTCATAGCATAACCTATGACCCCTTTCAACACATTTTGTGACCACATATGTCTTTAGGGTTTCCAAGACTATAAGAACATATTTTAATCATTTATATGGATTGAAAGGGGTCATAGGTCCTTTCACCACATTTCATGACAAAATATGTCTCTAGGACCCCTGGGCCATATTATAATATTTTATATGGGACGAAAGGAATCATAGGATAACCTATGACTCCTTTCGATAGATTTGATTATAACATATGTCTCTAAGGTTCTAAGGAACCCTATAGACATATTATAATTATTTATATGGGTTGAAAGAGATCATAGGATAACCTATGAACATTTTCAATACATTTTAGTACAATATATGTCTCTAGGGGACCTACGACCCTAGGGACATATTATAATCATTTGTATGGGTCGAAATGGTCATAGGATAACATGTGACCCCTTTCGACACATTTCAATACAACATATGTCTCTAGGGTTCTTAGGACCCTTAGCAACATATTATAATCTTCTATATGCATCTAAAGGGGTCATAGGATAACCTATAATCACTTTTGACATATTTCATTACAACATATATCTTTGAGGGTCCTAGGAACCCTCAAAAAATATTATAATCATTTTTATGGGCTAAAAAGGTTCATAATATGACCTATGGCCCCTGTTGACACATTTCATCATAAAAAATGTCTTTAGGGGTTTTGAGACCCCTAGGAACATATTCTAAAAATTTATATGGGTCAAAGAAGTCATAGGGTAGCCTTATGACCCCTTTCAACATGTTTAATGACAACATATGTTCCTACAAGTCCTAGGATTACTAGGAAAATATTATAATGATTATATGGTTCAAAAGGAGTCATAAGATAACCTATGACCACATTTGACAAATTTTATTAAAACATATGTCACTAAGGATACTAAGACCCTTAGGGAAATATTATAATAATTTATATGGGTCTAACGCCATCATAGGATAACTTGTGACCCCTTTCAACACTTTTCAAAACAACATATTCTCTCTAGGGTTCATAGGACCCCTAGAGACATATTATAATCAATTATATAGGTCAAAAGAGTCATATAATTTGACACATTTTGTTACAACATATGTCTCTTGGGGTCCAAAGACCCCTAGGAACATATTATAATCATTTTTATGGGTCAAAAGGGGCCATAGTATAACCTATGACACCTATAAACATATTTTATTATAGCATATATCTCTGAGGTTTCTAGGACCCATAGGAACATATTATAATTGTTAATATGGGTTGAAATGAGTCATAGGATAACCTTATGACCCCTTTAAACATGTTTCATAAAAACATATGTCCCTAGGGGTCCTAGGAACCCTAGGGACTTATTATAATCATTAATATGGATCGAAAGGGGTTCCTATGACTCCCTTTGGCACATTTCATTACAACATATGTCTTTAGGGGTCCCATGACACCTAGGGACATATTATAATTGTTTATATGGGCCAAAAAGGATCATAGGATAACCCTTGATGCCTTTCAACACATTTCATGACAACATATGTCTTTAGGGGTCCTAAGACCATCAAGACATATTATAATCATTTATGTGCATCGAAAGGGGTCATTCGATAACCTATGACTCATTTCAATACATTTCATGACAATATGTCTCTAGGACCCATAGAGACATATTATAATATTTTATATGAGTCTTAAGGATTCATAGGATAGCTTATGATCCTTTTCAATGCATTTTATTATAATATATGTCTCTAAGGGTCTAAGGACCCCTACACACATATTATAATCATTTATATGGGTTGAAAGGGATTGTAGGATAACCTATGAACCCTTTCAATACTTTTCATTACAACATATGTCTCTAAGGGTCCCAGAACCCCTAGGGACATATTATAATCATTTATATGGGTAGAAAGGGGTCATAGGATAACTTGTGACCCATTTTGACACATTTCATTACAACACATGTCTCTAGGTTTCTAAGAACCCCTAGGGACAAATTATAATCTTTTATATGGATTAAAAGTGGTCATAGGATAACCTATGATCCTTTTTGACATATTTCATTATAACATATATGTCTCTAGGGGTCTCACGACCTGTAAAGACATATTATAATAATTTATATCAGTAAAAATGGATAATAGGATAAGATATGATCTTTTTTGACATATTTCTCTACAACATATGTCACTAAGGGTCCTAGGCACCCTAGGGACATATTATAATAATTTATATAGGTCAAAAGGGGACATAGCATAATCTCTAGACCTCTTTCAACACATTTCATTACAACATATGTCTCTATGGGTCCTAGGTCCCATAGAGACATATTATAATCATTTATATCAGTCAAAAGGGGTTTTATGTTAACTTATGACCCTTTTTGACATATTTCATTATGACATATATCTCTAAGAGTTTGAAGACTTCTAGTTAAATATTACAATTGTTTTTATGGGTTGAAAGGGCTCATGGTATAACCTATGACCCCTGTTCACACATTTTATAATAACATGTCTCTAGGGGGTCATAAGACCCCTAAGTATATATTATAATAGTTTATATGGATCGAAGGACTCATAGGACAAACTTATAACCCATTTCAACATGTTTAATGACAACATATCTCCTTACAGGTCTCACAATTAGTAGGGACATATTATAATAATTATATGGGTCGAAAGGGGTCATAGGATAACCTATGATACCTTTTGACACATTTCATTACAAAATATGTCACTAGGGGTGCTAAGACCATTAGGGACATATAATAATAATTTATATGGGTTGAAAGGCATCATAGGATAACTTATGACCCCTTTTAACACATTTCATGACAACATATTTTCACTAGGGGTCCTAAAACCCCTAGAGACATATTATAATAATTTATATGGGTCAAAAGGGGTCATAAGATAACCTATACCCCTTTCAATACATTTCATGACAACATATGTCTGTTGGGGTACTAGGACCCCTTTAAACATATTATAATCATTTTTTTTGGGGTCGAAAAGGGTTATAGTATAACCTATGATCCTTGTCGACATATTTCATTATAACATATATCTCTAGGGGTACTAGGACCTCTGGGAGCATATTATAACTGTTTATATGGGTCAAAATGAGTCATAGGATAACGTTATGACCCCTTTAAACATGTTTCATGACATTATATGTTCTTAAGGGTCATAGGACCCCTAGGGATACATTATAATCATTTATATGGGTTGAAAGGGGTCATAGAAAAACCTATGACCCTTTTCAACACATTTTGTTACAACATATGTCTTTAGGGGTTCAGTGACCCCTAGGGACATATTATAATTATTTATATGGGTCAAAAGAGGTCATAGGATAACCCTTTAACCCATTCAACATATTTCGTGATAGCATATGTCCCTAGGGATTTAAGGAACCTAAGGACATATTATAATCATTTATATGGGTCAAAAGGGGTCATAAGATAACCTATGACCCATTTTGACACATTTTATGACAACATATATCTTTTGGACCCCTTGGAAAATATTATGATCTTTTATATGGGTCGAAACGAGTCATAAGATAACCTATGACACCTTTTGACATTTTTTATTATAACATATTTCTCTAGGGTTTCAAGGAACCCTAGGGACACATTATAATCTTTTATATGCGTTAAAAAGAGTCATAGGAAAGCCTATGACCTTTTTTGACCCATTTTATTATAATATATGTCTCTAGGGGTCCAAGTGGTGCAGAAGCACCTAAGAAATAGGAGATTACATGTCCAAGTGTGAGAAATTGCAATTTTTTTAATTTCATTTATGATCTATAAGGTCATTTTATTAAGTTTTGAGCCCATTTGAATCATTATGGTTGAGTAAAAGTCATGAAAATGTAATAAGAGATGGTGAATCAGATGTAAAATGTCATATTTAGTCTTTTTTGGAGTTTTTATAATGTCCATGTAATGTTTTGAGAAGTTTGCAGTTAAAAGGAAGGATGGGACTCCTAGGTGAGGCAAGAGGTGAGTGGTTTTGGGAAGAGTTGATAGTGGATTCCTGACTGATAGCACCATGGAAATTGTAGCCATTAATACTCCACTAATAGTGGCACTAGAGGAGAAGATGGAAATGACCCACTTGATTTAGAGCCTTCCAGTATCCCCTTAAGGAATCCAATTAAACTTGAAGATTCAACAAATGCCTTGGAATCAACTCAAGGAACTAGACTTAACTTAACTTTTGGCAATTTGTTCATTTTAACTCCAAACTTCTCAAAACATTACATGGACATTATAAAAACTCCAGAAAAGACTAAATATGACATTTTACATCTGATTCACCATCTCTTATTACATTTTCATGACTTTTACTCAACCATAATGATTCAAATGGGCTCAAAACTTAATAAAATGACCTTATAGATCATAAATGAACCAAAAAAATATCCAATTTCTCACACTTGGATATTTAATCTCCTATAGCTTATTTGCTTCTACACCACCAAGGAACCCTAGGGACATATTATAATCATTTATATCAGATAAAATGTGTCATAGCATAACTTAAGAACCCTTTCAATTCTTTTCATTACAACATATGTCTCTATGGGTCCTAGGACCACTAGGGACAAATTATAATGATTTGTATGGGTTGAAAGGGGTCATAGGATAACCTGTGACCCCATTCAACATGTTTCATTACCGCATATTTCTCTAAGGATCCTAGGACGTTTAGGGACATATTATAATCTTTTATATGAGCTGAAAATGGTCATAGGATAACCTATGACCCTGTTAGAAAGATTAAATAATTTATATCGGTAGAAAGGTGCCATACGATAACTTATAACCCCTTTCGACACATCTTTACAACATATGTCTCTAAGGGTCCTGAGGCCCCTAGGAACATATGATAATCATTTATATGGGTCGAAAGGGGCCATAGGATAACCTATGACCCTTTTCAACACATTTCATGACAACATATACCACTAGAGTTCCCATGACCCCTAATAGTTTATATGGGTCGAAAGGGGTCATAGGATAACTTATGTACCCTTTCGACACATTTTTCTACAACATATGTCTCTAAGGGCCTTGAGACCCTTAGGGACATATTGTAATCATTTATATGGGTTGAAAGGGGTCATAAGTGAACCCATGACCCATTTCAAAATATTTCATGGAAACAAATGTCTCTAGCTATCCCAGGACCCCTAGGGACATATTAGAATCATTTATATGGGTTGAAAGGGGTGAAAAGGAATCATAGGATAAATTTTGACCACTTTTAACACATTTCATTACAACAGATGTCTCTAGGGATCCCAAGACCGTTAGGGATATATTATAATCATTTATATGAGTCGAAAGGGGTCATAAGATAACCTATGACCCCTTTAAACACATTTCATTACAACATATGTCTCTAGGGCTCCTAGGGCCCCTAGGGACATATTATAATGATTTATATGTGTTGAAAGGGGTAATAGGAAAACCTATGACTCCTTTCGAGGCATTTCATTACAACATATATCTTTAGGCATCTCAAGACCTCTAGGAACATATTATAATTATTTATATCGATCAAAAGGGGTCATATGATAACTTATGACCCCTTTTGACATATTTCATGACAACATATGTTTCTAGAGGTCTGAGGATGCTAAGGACATATTATAATCATTTATATGGGTCAAAAGGTGTCATAGGATAACCTATGACCACTTTCATCACATTTGATAACAACATATTTCTCTCGGACCCCTAGGGACATATTATGACCTTTTATATAAGTTGAAAGGAGTCATAGGACAACATATGACCCCTTTTGAGACATTTTATTACAACATATGTCTCTAAGAGTCCAGAGACACCTAGCGACATATTATAATCGTCTATATGGGTTGAAAGGGATCATAGGATGACCTATGAACCCTTCTGATATATATCAATACCAAATATGTCTCCAGGGTTCCCAGGACCCCTAAGGACATATTTTAATCATTTGTATGGGTCAAAATGGGTCAAGGGATAACCTATGACCCCTTTCAACATGTTTCATTATAACATTTCTCTAGGGTTCTTAGGTCCCCTAGGGACATATTATAATCTTTTATTTGGGTCTAAAGGGCCTTTCAACATATTTTATTATAATATGTCTCTAGAGGTTCCAAGACCCCTAGGGATATATTATAATCATTTATATGGGTAGAAAGGGGTGATAGGGTAACCTATGACCCCTTTTCACACATTTTTTAAAACATATGTAGCTAAGGGTCCTAGGGACACTAGAGACATATTATAATAATTTGTGTCAAAATGGGCTATAGGGTAACCTATGACCCCTTTCGACACATTTCAAGGAAACATATGTCTGGAGGGTTCTGATGACCCCTAGTGACATATTATAATCATTTATATGGGTCCAAATGGGTCATATGATAACTTATGGACCCCTTTTGACACACTTAACTATAACACATGTCTCAATGGGTCCTAGGAGCCCTAGTGCCATATTATAATCATTTGTATGGGTCAAAAGGTGTCATGAGATAACCTATGGTCTTTTTCAACATATTTCATTACAACATATATCTCTAGCGATCCTAGGACCCCTAGAGAAATATTATACTCATTTCCATGTGTTGAAAGTCCTCATTGTATCACCTATGACCCTTGTCGACACATTTCATTACAACATATGTCTTTAGGGGTCGTGAGACATCTAGGGACATATTATAATCATTTATATGGGTTGAAGGAGTCATAGGGTAGGCTTTTGACCCCTTTTGACATGTTTAATAAAAATATATATCCTTAGGAGTCTTAGGATTACTAGGGACATTATAATGATTAAATGGGTCGAAAGGGGTCATAAGATAACCTATGACCACTTCTGACACATTTCTTTACAACATATGTCACTATTGCTACTAAGACACTTAGGGACATATTATAATCTTTTTTATGAGTCAAAAGGCATCATAGGATAACCTATGACCCTTTTTAACACTTTTCATGACAACATATTTTCTCTAGTGGTCCTAGGACCCCTAGGGACATATGATACTTTTTTTATGGATTGAAAGGGGTCATAGGATAACCTATGACCCCTTTCAACACATTTAGTGAGAACATATGTCTCTAGGGGCCCTACAACCCTTAGGGACATATTATAACCATTGTTATGGGTTGAAAGGGTCCATAGTATAACCTATGATTCCTATCAAAATATTTCATTACAACATATATCTCTAAGGGTCTTGGGACTGATAAGCACATATTATTATTTTTTATATGTATCAAAATGAGTCATAGGATAACCTTATGACCCATTTGAACATTTTTCATAATAACATATGTCCCTAGGGGTCCTAGGACCCTTAAGAACATATTATAATCATTTATATAGGTCGAAAGAGGTCATAGGAAAAACTATGACCCCTTTTGACACATTTCATTACAACATATGACATTAGGGGTCCCACAACCCCTAGGGACATATTATAATTATTTATAGGTGTCAAAAGGGGTCATCAGATAACCTATGACCCCTTTCAACACATTTCATGACAACATATGTCTCTAGGGATCTTAGGATCTTAAGGATGTATTATAATTATTTATATGAGTTGAAAGGGGTCATATGATAACCTATGGCACCTTTCGACATATTTCATTACAACATATGTCTGTAGGACTCCTAGGGACATATTATAATATTTTATATGGGTTGAAAGGAGTCATAGGATAACCTATGACTCCTTTCAACACATTTTATTATAACATATGTCTCTAGGGGTCCAAGAACCCCTAGGAAAATATTATAATAATATATATGGGTTGAAAGGGGTCATATGATAACATATGAACCCTTTCATTATTTTCCTATAAGAATTTTCCTAACGCAATAATTCAATGCGATGATTAAGAAGGTCGGTAGATAGTACAATAGAGACAAATAGTTATCAAATGAGAATCTCAATAAGGATAAAAAATGATAATGGATATCTGATGAATACATAGTAGAGGTGCCTGTATATAAAGGCAAATAGAATGACTAGGAGTTAGCAAAGAGATAATCATCACAACTAAGCACATATCCACCAAGAGTGGATTATCCTCCATTGTGCATGAATGCACATGCAACAATGAGAGGATAAGAATAGAAAAGTGTATCTCATAAAGAAATATAGTAGAAAACATGTGCTCTGTTGGGACTAAAAATTGCATGCTTCATTTTTAGTCACATCTCGAAAATTTTGGAAAAATCAAGCCCTTAAACATTTTTAGAATGCATATGTGCCTGGTTGTACCCGACTATCCATTTGAGACCCCTAAGGTGTTTAGTGTTTCTAACACCTTCCATTCAGCATGCCTAAGCATTTTGTGAAGTTAGATTGAGTTTCTCAGTCATTTGGCAAAGTTCTATTTTGAGCTAGTATCAATTTTTCCTTTTCACCAAAATGTCAAACAATGACAGGAGCCTGTGTTTGTCAATGAATATCTCGCACCCAAAAATGTGTCATGACTTTCCACTTCGAGATTATCTAGCGTCCGTACCCAAGAATCTAAGTTTCATATTTTGAGTCATTTCGAGCTCATTTGAATAGGTTTTGAATCCCTCAAAGTTGGTTAGTTAATGTTTTCATGTTTTTTCACTTTGCACCTAATTCTGGGAAGCCCTGTTTGATGTTCAATAACTTTTGACCAGTTGACCCAAATGAGAAACTTTCTTTTGCATTATATTGTAGACGTCAGAGACTTGTTATGATCCAAGTTTCAGCTTATGAAGAATCCGTTTGGTCAATTTTCAAGCATGATTCCAAACACAATTTATAAGTTTTAACTGGTGTCAACATTTGCAGATTGATTGGAACCCCTATTCGTGACATCATATCTCCTAATTCATGATAGATGAGATCGAATGGTTTTTTTTCCCTATGTTCTATACTAAAAATACTACAAGTGTGCAAATTTTTAGAACTTGATGAATCTGTCTTCACACTTTACCAGGTCGATTCCATTCACAAAAATCATTATCTTGTCAATGTTTCCAGTCTACAATTTCAAGCAGCTTACTTTGAACACTCGCCATTTGCATCCTATGATTCATCATGAGCCCAAATCACATTTTCATACTCACCTCATGACAGAGAGTTAGTTCCCCAGTTTTCATTAACTCACATGCCCATTTGCCCAATTTTTCAAGCCAGATCCAAACCCAGTTTGTTGCTTTTTGATGTGTTTATCTATAGGTGAATTTAAGTTGGCAACTTTAGAGGTCGATATCTTTTGACCCTAAATTTTTCATAAGACGAGTTTTGACAGGGTGTAAATATGCAAAACAAAGAGTCACTGTTCCAATTTTTAGAGCATGGTCAGAGGTTTGGGTCAGTTTTCAACGGCAATCAATAGACCCCTGACACAAATTTGATAAGTTGCAGATTAAGGGTAAAATGATATTTAGTTGATTATTCAGTGTTCGAATTTGTTTTCAATCAGTCCAAGATGTTTTGAAGATCAGTTTGCAATATCAATTGTCCGAAAATGACACTTTTTTAGCCAAACCCACTTTGGGGCCCCGCTAAATTCATTAGGTTTGTGACAGCTGGTAAGTTTTTAAGATGGCTTCTTTATTTAAACTTTGGAAGTGTGGAATTAGTATGATCATATGCTCAAGGGATAATTCAAAGTTTCTTCATCTCCGAGGAATCCATATTACGGGGTATCTCTAAAATTTAACAAAGATGATATAGAATGGGTAGAAGAGCTTATTGTCTCAGTGCTCAAGAAGCTGTGGCAATGGAAAAGTATGCTTTCAATTGTTCATCCTTACCTCAGCACAAAAAAAAAATTTAAAAAAAATCAAATCTTTGACTTAAAGCAACAACACAAATCAGGTGTTGTGGTCAAGTAGAGGATATGACGCCCATGCAATCAAATAATGTGGAGATGACTCTAGGTAAGATGTCCCACGTGAATGAAGAAGAGACCAAGCACTCCATGCCAATTACAAAATGCAAAGGCATCCACATTCTCAGGAAAAAAACCCATAGTTAGTAATAGATTTGAGACAACAAAAAATTACCATGCAGAGAAAGTTTTGAACAGGCCACGTTTGATAGTTAAAGGAGACATCTAAGGCAAGGAAAGTGCCAAGTTTGAATACAAAGAAGCCCATGTAGAAAGAAGACATGAGTGCCCAAGTAGGAGAATAGAACATGCATTTAAAAGAATTCTCATGTGCATTTAGAACCTAGCATAAATAAATAAACCCACAGTAAGAGCTCCACACATTCAAAATAGAGGTAGTTTCTTTCAAAAGCTTGAAAATGCTCAAGAAAGCTGCATCAGCATGAGAAAGAGTAGATTCAAAGTAGGAGACTTAGCAAAAAAAAAAAATGCAGACAAAGTAGCTATGAAGAATGCAGCCAACCTTGCAGTTGACGCTAAGTAGAAAAGAGAAGACCACGGGAGTGACAAAAAAAAAAAAAAAAACAAGAAGCCTCTGTATCTTGAAAGGGTCATTCATCCAGGTAGAGGCATGCACATAGCTGGCAACAATATTAGAAAAGATGGCTTGAAGAAACCCGCAGAATATAAAATGAAGCCGCAGGGGCAGGAAATCAGAAGAATGAGGCTGCGGCTCAATGTAGATCAGAGCTGATGGAGACACAACCCAACAACCAGAAGAGACACAATAGAAAGGGGGAATTATATTATTTGAGAAAATAAGCTGGTACAAATAGTGCAGAGAAAATAAACTCAAAACATGCCCTGCGGGCTTACAATAACATAAATCTGGAGAATATTTCTCCTTTTAGCACCTCCTCTCAAGCTCCAATCCGAACTGCCTTTTACAATGCCAAAAATCTCCTTAAATAGACCCCGGAGGGTTAAGGACTAGGAGTACATTCTAGAAAGTGCTAGTAGGCATCCACCGACAAAATAGAAGGTTCCGGAAGCTGCGTTAGATGTCGGTGCAATTCTAGAAGAATCCCGAAACGGTAGCCGAACTTCCGGGAGGCATAACTTTTGAACCGTAACTCCGATTGACGAACCGTTTACATTTTCGGAAAGATCTCGAAGCGCTCTATAGCCCTATGGACAAGCTTAGCTCGTCCCCCATTTTTCGACCCTTTTCGAGGTCATTTAATGCCCCAAATCTGACTCTAAAGCATTCTTAGGGGGTCTCCAAAACCCGAAAAACTGCAATAACTTTCAAACCGTGGGGCCTTTTGACCTGATTCTTTTTTTGGAATGCTCTAAATCTCGATTACATTCATCTGGCCAAGTCACACCTTCTAGGTCACCAAAATGATGGTCAAATTGCATGCTCCTATTTTTTTGAGATTTTTAAATGAACTGATAGTTGAACTATGAGAGTTGGAACCTTTATTTGAGCCAAATGGGTGTCCAAAAATGTAAAGACATAAAATAGAAACTAAGTCTAAGTACATTTTTTTGGGTGACACAGGATTGCCCTTATACCTCTGGATGCTCCTGCATCAAGAGCGCACCCCCCTCACCCTATAGGTGGAGTTAGGTGTTAAATAAAAAAATGCATGCACCAAAGACAAGCCTCCATGCCCATGAAGGAGTAGTAAAACCTCACGCAAGGAAATGAAGAGTCTATGCATTCACAAGACCATCCACGAAATCAATAGGGCATGGTTTCTTTTAATATTAGATATCCCACATTGATAAAACGTGGGTATGTTTTACATATTTAAACTTGCAAACATACCATATACAATGTGAATTGAAGAAAGACATTTTGGAAAAGCTACGGCCTAAGCATGGGGTCCCACTCGTGTCCAGCTAGCGTGCAGATTAAAGTATAATTTTAAACAAAAACGCAGTTCAAGCAGGATGACGACAGCGAGCTAGAAGGTAATCAAAAAACCAAGAATCCGGTGGTCACTACCTCGCTAGTTGGAAAATTTAAAAAATATGGCTAGCGACATAGCGAGGTCACTAGAAAACTTAGGAATTCAGCAAGAGTCAACAGCGAATCAGATGGTGACAAGTGGCAGTGATAGTGTATGATGTGGCGAGCAACTGGAAAAAGTGCACCAAATTGCGCCGTGCGACAGATCCGATAGTTTTCGTTAACTCGCCAAGCAAAAGATGCATGAGGTTTAATATAGCGAGGTAGCGACGATGACATGGCATTAGTGAGTGGGCAATGACTGTGCATTGAAGGAGCAAATAGGAAAGTGACACGTGTCATCCGGTAAAATCAGGTTGACCCCAAAATCAGAGGATGGAAGAGAAATTCAGAAAAGAAAAATAATTAAAAATATTATTTTTTATTATTCTCTTTCAACTTGGACGTGAAAATTCTTTTTGAATTTAAAAGGTTTTAAATTTAAAAGTTGTGACTTTAGAGATTGTTTTAAATTTTAAAAAAAATCTTAAGGATGTGCAGACCTGATGTTCCTAGCAGGGAAGTCATTTTCAAAATGACTTTTAGGAGGTTTTTGAGAGGCCAAATAGGCGATGTTATATATCGCCGAAATCAGGAGAAGAAAAAATTTCTGATTCTGGAGTTAATTTTTGCACAGGTATCAGTTAGTTTGAGCTACAGGAGGATTTGTCTCAGATACCTGAATTGCAACCGTTTTTAGACCAAGAAGTTCAGTTGTGACTTTTGGCAAGTTAATAGCTTGAATATTCGTAAAAGACAAGGAGATTTCAATTGGGGGAATTTCTAAGTTAGTTAGATGAAGTTTTATTAGCATTTGATTCAAATCAGATATTTAGCAAATAAGGGATTTCATCATTTAGCTGGAGATATTTTGCAAATTAGTTGCAGATAATGATGAGACAAAATCAGATCAGATGGGATGAAAGGACAAAGAGGTTACTCAGTTGCACAGGATTGAATTTCAAGTGGACACTTGTCATTCTGAAATCAGATTCGAGAATTCATCTCGGCTATATCATTCTTTCTTTCTGTCATTGTAAGGGTTCCAGTCTTTGGAGAAAAAGTAGTCACTAATGAGATACCAGATTTTGGGTCCAGTTTTGATATGTTCCCATACTGTGATACCACATATTTCTTCATCAATTTCTCTCATGTGAACAATAGTAGGAAGATAAATACAGATAGTTCAAATCTGTTAGGTTGTTTCATGTCTTTCATTTCATGCATATGATTGTATATTTTCAAGGAAATAATGCAAAGAGCAGCAGATAATTAAGTTTCAGTTGAATCTTGTCTCCATTCTCATTGAATTTCAATGTTTTATGATCTCTGAACAAAGAGTTTAGGTCATAGTTGTAGTCCCCTAAGACTGTATGTTGTTTCATTGTTGCTGATAGTTCAAGGAATTGTGTAAATGCTTCATAGAAATCAAGAAGGTTGTAGATTTATTGAGGAGGATATCAGGTAAGAATGAGATTTTAAACTGAACATAGATGTCTATTTACAAGTTAAATAGATAGATCTATATCTGAAGATACACACATGTCTCAGATATTCATATGTATGTTTTTGATCCATGAATTTTCCCAATGGACTAGGCACTAATCAGCTATAGGGTCATTACTTTCTCACTACTGCATATCTGAGGGTTGTTGAAATCAACATCAAAAATCAAACGCTTTTCCCCTTTCATATTGAAGAGCTATCATAGAATTCCCTCACTCAGCTTACGAGGTTCATAGATTTGCATCTAGCTATCATAGGTTCATGTTATTTCATGAGTTCTTAGGAGAAATAAGGGTTTTATCTGCTTTGAATAGATTCAATGTATGCTTTGATAACTGGTACCATATAAAGAATCTATAGGTCCACCCACCTAGGTTTTGTAGAGCCTGAAGAAGAAGAAGGGTCATGCCTTATAGTTGGCCCTGTGTCTGAAATGATATGTTTAAAATGGGAGTTAGCTGCCCCTAGATATGTCAGGTTCTCATGGGGATAATTGGAAACGAGTAACAATTTTCAAACACCAACAAAATGTCGAATCTGTTGGGGACATAAGATGGCAATCCATTTTTTTGAAAGAATAGGAGCCTCTGATGTGAAACAGATTGGATATATCATATCAATAGCAAGATGTGTTCCTTTTCCTTGCTGAAGTTTCAGGTTCCCCAGTTAAGCTTTATTCATTATTAGCAGTATCTTGAAACTAGATAAAAATTGAGTTCTATGACTGTCATAGGTCTATCTTCAATTAGTCCAGTTTGCAAATACTGTTGAGAAAGTTTCAGAGTCAAGAATTCATTTATAAAATGTAAATTCTTTTCAGGATGTTAGTGATCTACAAGTTTCTCCTACATTGAAGGTCTGGTTCAGATTTGTCAAGTGACAAATTATGTTTTATTTCTCACCAAGTGTGAGTGGCGACTCTCAAATCTCTGTATCAGTTTTTTCCTAATTGATTTCATTGCAAAATTTTGAAGGACTTTCAGTTGTATGGGAAGATCTGAGATTGTTGATAGATCTTGGAAAAGAAGTTTTAAATTCTTGATAAGTTTTCAAGTGTTGGTCGCAATCTGCTGTTATAAGAAATTGAAATATAAAAGTGAATCACAGCAGTGGTTTTTTTTTTTTTTTCCTCTTGCAAAGAGGTGGCAACTCTACAAAGTTTTGACTAGTGGTGTAAAGGATTTTCAGTCTTGCACCTATGCCAGATCAGTAGATCGAAGTTTTCCATCAACACTTGAGGTATTTTGGTTTTCATGTTTTCTTTTCATGAAAGTCAAATGTAAAAAAAATTTGTCTCTATTTAGTGATTTTTAGCACTAGTAAGAAGAGGTAGAAATTTTTTTGTAAGATGGAGTCAGATCTCAGATCTGAGATTAGTTTACCAAACTCTTAGAGTTTAGAAACTGTGAGTAATAACATTACTATGTTGAATACAATGGTTTACAAAAGGATTGTAAAAATTATAAGAACTGAAGTAGGTAGTACTCAAGGTCTAAGTGTCAAACAATGTTATTTAAGGCTTAAGTAAGTAATCAGTAATATGCCTTTTCATTGTAGACTTGAGGAATCTTCATTGCCTATTGTTTTCCTTGATGTTCTAGTACCCGATTCAATCAACTGGCCAACACTTATAAGGTTACAAATAATTTTGCAAATTAAAAAATTCATTGAGGAGATGGAAAGTGGTGATTACAAATTTCATGAAGTATCTCCTAATGATAATGAGTGTGCTGAAAGCCAAGGTAGTAATTAAAACAATGAGTTCGTAGAAAAAGATAATCTATCTTCCAATTGTGAAGAGGTGGATTCAAATGTTAATGAATCAGGTAATAGCAATCAACATGAAAAAGATGGATATAAAATAGAAGATAAATTAAGTTACAGTACATATGAAGTTGAAGAATTTTGTAACAGTAGTAAGGGGGATGTTTTCCATGATAAGAAAGAATGTTGTAATAATTCTGATTTTCTAGATTGTTACACTAATCATCTGCTATTTGTAAGTTCTTCATGTTATCCAGATGACAATCACAGCCAGGAGAAGATTTGTGAGGCAATCTTCTTGAGCTCTGATGAAATCTCTATTTTGCTGGCTTGTGAGTTTGAAAAGCACATAAGTATCTCTACGGATCTTCATATGTTCTCTCATAATACTTTCTCATTCAATCGTATCAATTCCCCAAAGTTTGATGTGGAAAAAGAGGTAGAATCCGAACAATCTTGGTTAGACTTTGGAGGTGTATATAATAGAACCTCAAATGTTTTTGCACATGACGATTTGCTAGATGTAGGGAATGTTAATGAAGGGAAGGTTGATGCCATTTCAGGTTCTTTTCATGTTGATCTTGCTGAACATTATTTTGATTTTTCATATGATGAGGAGGAAAATAGTGAAGGTTGTCAATCAGATTATAGATTTTCTTCATGGGCTGATAAGTCTTTTAAAGATGAGTTGAAGGTGTATTCCAACATTCAGTTTGATGAAGAAAATGATAGTGATCAGCATAGTCTAGATCAACACTTTCAGAATGAATTTTCATATATGGTGACTAATCAATGTTTTGAGTGTGAAGAGGTTTCAGCAAAGGATAAATCTGATTCGATAAGTAACATGGTTGCAAGTAGGCAATGATCAGATTTCACATACTCTTCATTTATGAAAGAACAAGGTGAGTTACAATCTGCTTCATATAACTTGTTGAATAAAGTTGAATATGAGCACTTTGTGTTTCCAGTTGGAATAATCCATGATTTAGTCAACAGTGATCAGTTTTAGTTTGATATCATTTGTCACGATCATGCTGATCCATGTTTTCATAGTGGGCAAGGTATACAAAGTTTGTCCATTTTTTATATGCACTATGAAGATGATGATAGCAATTTTGTTTTTCCTAATGAAGTAATTAAAAGTGTTGATATGATGGGTGAAACAAATGATAATGAGAATTTCAGTTTACCTCAGGGAGATGTAAATGAGAATCAGGTGTATGACAAAGGTAAGGAGTTCTAGAACTTTTCGGTGGCTCGACGCCATCACTTGTACACAGTAGTTGTAGATTTCCCTGCTTTCAATAAAGTTGTTCAAGAGAGAAAGTTTTGTTGTCAGATGTATGGTCTGTTTCTCCTAGAGACCTGAATCCTTGCCATGCCTGCAAGGGGTATGCATCCCCAGACAGAGCCACTATTGGGGCTAAAAGTTGCATGCTTCATTTTTAGTCACATCTCAATTTTTTTGAAAAAATCAAGCCCTTAAATGCTTTTAGAATGCATATGTGCTTGGTTGTATCCAGCTATCCATTTGAGACCCCTAAGGTGTTTAGTGTTTCTAACACCTTCCATTCAGCATTCCTAAGTGTTTTGTGAAGTTAGATTGAGTTTTTGAGTCATTTGGCAAAGTTTTGTTTTGAGCTAGTATCAATTTTGCTTTTTCACTCAAGTGTCAAATAGTGACAGGAGGTTGTGTTTGTCAATGAATATCTCACACCCAAAAATGTGTCATGACTTGCCACTTTGAGATTATCTATTGTCTATACCCAGGAATCTACATTTTAGATTTTGAGTCATTTTGAGCTCATTTGAATAGGTTTTGAATCCCTCAAAGTTGGTCAGTTACTGTTTTCATGCTTTTGCACTTTGCACCTAATTCTGGGAAGCCCTATTTGACGTGCAATAACTTTTGACCAGTTGACCCAAATGATAAAATTCCTTTTGCATTATATTGTAAACATCAGATACTTGTTATGATCCAATTTTTATCTTATGAAAAATCCATTTGGGCAGTTTTCAAGTGTGATTCCAAACACAATTTATAAGTTTTAACTGGTGATTGATTGGAAACATTATTCATGACATCATATCTCCTGATCCATGATAGATGAGATTGAATGGTTTGTTTCCCTATGTTCTATACTAAAAATACTAAAAGTGTACCAATTTTTAGAACTTGAAAAATCTATCTTCACACTTTACCAGGTCAATTCCATTCGCAAAAATCATTATCTTGTCAATGTTTCCAGTCTACAATTTCAAGTAGCTTACTTTGAACGGTCTCCATTTATGTCCTATGATTTTTCATGAGCCCAAATCACATTTTCATACTCACCTCATGATAGAGAGTTAGTTCCCCAATTTTCATTAACTCACGTGCCTGTTTGCCCAATTTTTTGAGCCAGATCCAAACCCAGTTTGTTGCTTTCTGACGTGTTTATCTGTAGGTGAATTTAAGTTGGCAACTTTAGAGGTCGATATCTTTTGATCCTAAATTTTTCATAAGATGAGTTTTGACAGGGTGTAAATATGTAGAACAAAGAGTCGCTGTGCCAATTTTCAGAGCATGGTCAGAGGTTTGGGTCAATTTTCAAAGGCAATGAACAGACCCCTGACACAAATTTGATAAGCTACAGATTAAGGGTAAAATGATATTTAGTTGATTATTCAGTGTTCGAATTTGTTTTCAATCAGTCCAAGATGTTTTGAAGATCATTTTGCAATATCAGTTGTCCGAAAACAAAACTTTTTTAGCCGGACCCACTTTGGGGCCCGACTAAATTCATTAAGTTTGTGACAGCCGGTAAGTTTTTAAGATGGCTTCTGTATTTAAACTTTGGAAGTGTGGAATTTGTATGATCATATGCTCAAGGGATAATTCAAAGTTGCTTCATCTTCGAGGAATCCATATTACAGGGTATCTCTAAAATTCAACAAAGATGATATAGAATGGGTAGAAGAGCTTATTGTCTCAATGCTCAAGAAGTTGTGGCAATGGAAAAGTATGCTTTCAATTGTTCATCCTTACCTCAACACAAAAAAGAAAAAGAAAAACTATCAAATCTTTGACTTAAAGCAACAACACAAATCAGGGGATGTGGTCAAGTAGAGGATAAGACGCCCATGCAATCAAATAATGTGGAGATGACTCTAGGTAAGATGTCCCACGTGAATGAAGAAGAGACCAAGCACTCCATGCCAATTACAAAATGCAGAGGCATCCACATTTTCAGAACAAAAACCTGTAGTCAGTCACAAAGTTGAGACAACAAAAAATTACCACACAAAGAAAGTTTTGAACAGGTCACGTTTGACAGTTAAAGGAGACGTGTAAGGTAAGGAAAGTGCCAAGTTTGAATACAAAGAAGCCCATGTAGAAAGAAGGTGTGAGTGCCCAAGTAGGAGAATAGAACATGCATTTAAAAGAAGTCTCATGTACATTTAGAACCTGGCATAAATAAATAAACCTGCAGTAAGAGCTCCACAAAGTCAAAACAGAGGTAGTTGCTTTCAAAAGCTTGAAACTGCTCAAGAAAGCTGCATCAGCATGAGAAAGAGTAGATTCAACGCAGGAGACTCAGTACAAAAAAAAAAATGCAAACAAAGTAGCTATGAAGAATGTAGCCAACTTTGCAGTTGACGCTAAGTAGAAAAGAGAAGACCACGGGAGTGACCAAAAAAAAAAAAAAAACAAGAAGCCTCTGTATCTTGAAAGGGTCATTCATGTATTCAGAGACATGCACATAGCTAGCAACAATGTTAGAAAAGTCGGCTTGAAGAAACCCATAGAATATAAAATGAAGCCGCAGGGGCAAGAAATCAGAAGAATGAAGTCGCGACTCAATGTAGATCAGAGCACACCCCACTCATGTCGTAGGTGGAGTTAGGCGTTAAAAAAAAAATGCATGCACCAAAGACAAGCCTCCACACCCGTGAAGGCATAGAAAAACCTCACACAAGGAAATGAAGAGTCTGCGCATTCACAAGATCATCCACGAAATCAATAGGGCATGGTTTCTTTTAATATTAGGTATCCCACATTAATAAAACGTGGGTATGTTTTACATATTTAAACCCTCAAACATACCATATAAAATGTGAATTGAAAAAAGGCCTTTTGGAAAGGCTACGGCCTAAGCATGGGGTCCCACTGGTGCCCAGCTGGCGTGCAAATTAAAGTATAATTTTAAAAAAAAATGCAGTCCAAGTAGGATAATGTCAGCGAGCTAGAAGGTAATCGAAAAACCAAGAATTCGGTGGTCACTACCTCGCTAGTCGAAAAATCTTAAAAAATCTAGCTAGTGACATAGCGAGGTTGCTGAAAAACTGAAGAATCCGACAAGAGTCAACAGCGAATCGGATGGTGACAAGTGGCAGTGATAGTGTATGATGTGGCAAGAAATTGTCAAGAGCACACCAGATTGTGCCATGCGACAGATCCGATAGTTCTTGTTAACTCGCCAAGCAGAAGATGCATGAGGTTTAATATAGCAAGGTAGAAATGATGATGTGGTGTCAGTGATTGGGCAATGACTGTGCATTGAAGAAGCGAATAGGAAAGTGACATGTGTCATCCGGTCAAATCAGGTTGACCCTGAAATCAGACGAGGGAAGAGAAATTCAGAAAAGAAAAGTAATAAAAAATATTATTTTTTATTATTCTCTTTCAAGTTGGACGTGAAAATTCTTTTTAAATTTAAAAGTTTTAAAATGTAAAAGTTGTGACTTTAGAGATTGTTTTAAATTTTTAAAAAAATCTTAAGGATGTGCAGACCTGATGTTCCTAGTAGGGAAGTCATTTTCAAAATGACTTTCAGGAGGTTTTCGAGAGGCCAAATAGGCAATGTTATATATCGCCGAAATTGAGAGAAGACAAGCTTTTCGATTCTAGAGTCAGTTTTTGCATAGGTATCAATCAGTTTGAGCTACAGGAGGATTTATCTTAGATACCTGAATTGCAACCATTTTTAGACCAAGAAGTTCAGTTGTGATTTTTGGCAAGTTAATAGCTTGAATATGCATAAAAGACAAGGAGATTTCAATTGGGGGAATTTCTAAGTTAGTTAGATGAAGTTTTATCAGCATTTGATGCAAATCAGATATTTATCAAATAAAGGATTTCAACATTCAGCTAGAGATATTTTTGCAAATTAGTTGCAGATAATGATGAGACAAAATCAAATCAAATGGGATGAAAGAAAAAAGAGGTTACTCAGTTGCACAGGATTGAATTTCAAGTGGACACTTGTCATTATGAAATCAGATCTAGGAATTCATCTGGGCTATATCATTCTTTCTTTCTATCATTGTAAGGGTTCCAGTCTTTGGAGAAAAAGTAGTCACTACTGAGATACTAGATTTTGGATCAAGTTTTGACATGTTCCCATACTGTGATGCCACATATTTCTTCAGCAATTTCTCTCATGTGAACAACAGTAGGAAGATAAATACAGATAGTTCAGATCTGTTAGGTTGTTTCATGTCTTTCATTTCATGCATATGATTTTATATTTTCAAGGAAATAATGCAAAGAGTAGCAGATAATTAAGTTTCAATTGAATCTTGTCTCCATTCTCATTGAATTTCAATGTTTTATGATCTCTGAACAAAGATTTTAGGTCGTAGTTGCAATCCCCTAAGGCTGTATGTTGTTTCATTGTTGCTGATAGCTCAAGGAATTGTGTAAATGCTTCATAGAAATCAAGAAGGTTGCAGATTTATTGAGGAGGATATCAGGTAAGAACGAGATTTTAAACTGAACATAGATGTCTATTTACAAGTTAAACAGATAGATCTATATCTGAAGATACACACATGTCTTAGATATTCATATGCATGGTTGTGATCCATGAATTTTCCCAATGGACTAGGCACTGATCAGCTACAGGGTCATTACTTTCTCACTGCTGCATATCTGAGGGTTGTTGAAATCAACATCAAAAATCAAACGCTTTTCCCCTTTCATGTTGAAGAGCTATCATAGAATGCCCTCACTCAGCATATGAGGTTCATAGATCTGCATCTAGCTATCGTAGGTCTATGTTATTTCATGACTTCTTAGGAGAAATAAGGGTTTTATCCGCTTTGAATAGATTCAGTGTATGCTTTGATAACTGGTACCATATAAATAATCTATAGGTCCACCTGCCTAGGTTTTGCAGAGCCTGAAGAAGAAGAAGGGTCATGCCTTATAGTTGGCCCTATATCTGAAATGATATGTTTAAAATGGGAGTTAGCTGCCCCTAGATATGTTAGGTTCTCATGGGGATGATTGGAAATGGGTAACATTTTCAAACACCAACATGCTCAATGGGAGTGCAAACAATTATGTTGTCTACATGACAACAAATAGTAATATGCAAACTCTTAGGTGTCCACATGACAACTGATGTGCTAAAGAATTAACCTAAGTAAACTTAAGTAAAGTTTAAATAGTAAATACTTATTTACACCAACACCCCCTATTAAGTGCAACTTAGGGTAGTGCACTTAAGCTTTAAATGCTAGATAATAATGCAAGATGCATCTCAACTACTAGGCCATGTTAGGTACCCATGTACAATATGGAATGCAATCTCTCATAAAGTGTAGAAAGAGGGAAAACCACATGGGAAAAACCCTCTACAAAAAGAGAGATAAGTACAATAAAAGAAAATGAGAGAGAAGAAGACCTCATGTTATGAAAAGATCCCTCCCATAAGAAAGAAGAAAGAAGTCAAGTGACTCCGCTTATTGAAATATCATGCACCCCCAAGAGATCTCGCAAATGGATATACTTGACCTCAGTGAAGGGTTTGGTGAAGATGTCTGCAACCTGCTCTACTATAGGATAATACCTCAACTCAATGACCTGCTCATGTATTAGCTCTCTAATGTAGTGCATATGAACCTGAATGTGTTTGGTCTACTAATGCTAAAATATATGTTTTGAGATCTCAATTGCACTATAATTATCACAATGAATGACTATAGACTATGGAAAGTGGAATCCAAACTCCTTTAGGATATGTCATAGCCATATAACCATTGTAGCTATAGTAACAACCCCTCAATACTCAACCTCAGTCGAAGAAAGAGCAATACTATTTTTCTTCTTACTCTACCAACAAATGGGGCCAAAACTGAGATGAAACATGTAATATAAAGTAGATTTTTAGGAATCAAGGTCTTCTACATAATCTGAGTCTATGTATCTGACTAACTAAAGTCTAGTACCTATTGTGTTGTATATCCCATGTGTATGTATACCTTATATTAGTGCAAGATGCATTTCATGGCCTTCCAATTAAGCTCATGTGGCTCTTGCATGAAACAAGAAACCATACCAACTACAAAAGCTATTTCAGGGAGTGCATGTGTCAAGTAAATGAGAATCCCAACCAACTGTCTATACAATATAGCATCAAAAAGTGGAGTGGAACACTTGGCCTCTAATTTAACACCTAAAAGAAAGGGAGTAGGTGTAGGTTTATAAGCACTCATGTGAAAGTGAGAAAGTAAGTCAAGAACATACTTGGGTTGAAAAAGTGATATCCCAGTTGAAGACTATGTGATCTCAATACCAAGAAAATAATGAAGTAAACCCATGTCTAACATAGAAAATTTTTCCTCTAAAGAAGTCTTGACACTAGAAATGATGGATGAAGTACTTCCTGTGATGATTAAGTCATCTACATAAAGTATGAGTATCAAGTGTGAGTCATCCCTTTGAAGAATGTAGACATTCGAATTAGAATGACACCTATTGAATCCTTCGAAGGTTAGGAATGAATCCATATTGGCATACCAAGTCCTAGGATCATTCTTAAGGTGATAGATAGACTTCCTCAACCTAAAAACCATAGTAGAATCTTGTATGAATCCGTGAGGTTGCTCCATATCAATCTCTTCAAGAAGATCCCCATTCAGGAAAGCATTCTTCACATTCATCTGATGTGCAACCCAACCATGAGCTACATCAATCACTAGTGTCAAATGAATGGAGTTCATCTTAGCTACTGGTGTAAATGTCTTAGTATAGTTAATACCAGGAACCTATGAGAAACCTTTGGCAACAAGTCTAGCTTTATACTTATCCACACTTCCATCCACTACAAACTTGGTCCAATAGATCCACTTACATTGAACCAAATTTCTTCCCTTAGGAAGAGGAATTAAATACCAATTTTTGTTTTTCATTATAGAGTTATATCCTTCTACCATGGCCTTATCCCATTCAAGAACCCCTGATGCTTCCTTAAATGATTGTGGATCAAAAGAAATGGAAATATATGGATGTGGAAATGATCTGTGTTGTTCCCTTGTCCTCCTAGTATCTAAAGGATTCCCCACCAATGAACCTACTAAATCAAGTGTTTGTTGTGCCCAATGAGGTCTAGTGGAAGAAGAAGAAATATCCTCAACTATTTGTGGACCCTACAAAGTTGGTGTCTTGCAAGTCAAAGTTGAAGGAATATCATCTTCCAAGTTGCTATCATTACTATCATCACTTTCCATGAAGGAGGAAGGATGATTTGAAGGAGCCAAACTTGGACAAGTCTCTTCAAAGTGAATAGTCCTCTCAAAGAAAATTTCATGTGTCTCTAGATACATGAGTTTGTATGCCTTAAGATGGTTAGGATATCCAACAAATATACAAGGTTTACTTTGAGGTTTCAACGCCTTCCTTTTTTGTGGAGGTATCCTTGCCAATGGTGGAAAACCAAAAACTTTAAAGTGTTTTACACTTGGTTTTCTTCCACACCAAGCCTCAAAAGGTGTAATTTTTTTAAGGCCTTATGGGGACTACTATTTTGGATGTAATTTGCACAACACATAGCTTCTACCAAAAAAACTTGATCTAGAGACTTATGTTGTAGTGTAAGGGTGGTCATTTCCTTAAGGGTTCTATTCTTCCTTTCAGCAAAACCATTTTGTTGTGGAGTGTACGCAACTGAATGTTGAAGATCAATACCCTCATGAGTATAGAAGTCTATAAGCTTTGAGTTCACATATTTCCTTCTATTATCTATTTGAAGAATCTTGATGGCTTTCCCTAATTTCTTCTCAACTTGATCTTGGAAGGTGATACACTTATGAAACACTTCACTCTTATGAGAAAGAAAGAAGACCCAAGTGTAGTGCAAAAAGTCTTCAATGAAGGTGAGAAAATAGCAAGACTTTCCAAATGATGGCATTGGAAATGGTCCAGCTAAATCACTATGAACCAATTCAAGAACAATAGTAGCTCTCCAAGACTTCCCCTTGTCAAACTTCAATTCAGGATGCTTTCCTACTTCATAGCATGTACATACACCTTCTGAATACTTGACTTGAGGTATACCTATGACCATATCCTTGTTGATAAGTTGTTGAAGGTAGTAGTAATTGAGATGTTCAAACCTCTCATGCCATAGTTTACTTTGTGAATTTGAGTGGGTCAACAAGGCAAGGGAAGTGGACTTAGGCACAAAATAAGAAAAAAGAAGAAGTCTTGTATCATTATTAGCCTTTCCAATTGCCACCATAGAATCATCCTTTAGATTTTTCACCACAAATGAATTAGGAAGCAACTCCACTTTGTTGCCACATCCATAGTAAGTTATTTGGTAGATTGAAAGGAGGTTGGTGCTAAGGTTGGGAACATGAAGAACATCCTTGAAAACTCCATTTTCCAACTCAACATTCTCTTTTCCTTCAACTTCCACTTGTGTGTCATTTCCCACATAGATGTAAGGTATATGTGATGGTTTGAAAGAGGAAAAATGCTCCCTTGAAGCACGCATATGATGTGTAGCTCTTGAATCAAGAACCCATTCCTTAGAATTATTTGTACTTCCTACCAAAGCTTGTCCCTTACCTTTTGAAGTGGATGAATATCCCTTATCCTTGTAGGCATTTGGAACATCAATATTATGTTTCCTCATTATGTTTAGAAACTCATCAATTTTCTTATGCTTACACTCATGTTCATCATGACCATTCTTCTTATAGTAGGCACAAGTTTTCTTCTCCTTTTTGTTGAAGTTGTTCTCCTTCTTATTATTTTTGGAAAAAGACTTGCCTTATTGTGAAGAATATTTTTGTGTGGAGGAAGATTGATGCAAAGAGGTAGATTGATGTGTAGAGGAAGATTTTTGCGTGTCATATTGTGCCTTAGCCTTCCACTACTTTTGCTTCTTGTTAGAATTTTTACCACCTTGATTCCCTTGATTCCCTTTATTAGCTACCAAGGCTTTGGACTTCAAAGATTGGAGAATTACCATACTTGCTAACTTTTCATGTTCTAAGACCAAGATTCCTGAAAATGACTTGAATGAAGGATTAGTGAATGCACTTCCCACTGTTAACTTGTGACTATTATAACTTGAAACAAAAGCCACATATTTAGGAGGAAGATGAATCATCACATGTTTGATCAACTTCCCATCCTTGATGGGTTCATCACAATCCTTAAGTTCTACATGATACATGTATACTTGGGTAAGACAATCTCATATGGTTTCAAAATTCCTAGGATCTAATTTGAGAAGATCATCCTCAATGGTGTAGGAAATATCTTCATCTACTATCCCATACAATGCTTCAATTTTATTCCAAACTTCTTTTGGATTGGTAATGTTCCTAATGTGATATTTGATAGGATCTAAGATATTCTTTAGCAAGCTTCCTAAGGCCATTTCTTGTTTTAATGCCCAGTCTTCTTTACGAGACTCATCAGCATCATCATCTAGTTTCTTTGTTGCACTAGTTACATAATGTAGTAAACCTTTTTCAATTAATGGTTCCTTTATTTTATTTTCCCAAGTAGCATAATTGTGTGGTGTTAACTTAGAAAAAGAACCCATAATGTAAAAGAAAGTGCACAATATCAAGGAGACGAAAGAACACAAGATACACCACCACTTTTCACTCAATCAAATAACCCCTACCCCAAAAATGGTGCTTGAGGCACTTTATATGTAGTGCATTTACAATTGGATAGTTGCCAAAATAGACAGAAGTATACTTCTAATTTTGATGGTTACAATAGAAAAGATGAAGCTATAACAGACTCAAATACATAAGACACTAGATATCTCAAGGATCTAAATAAGTATAAGTGCTAAAATAGGTAAAAAATGACCAAATGTTGAAAGTAATATCTAGTTATAGTTTTTCCATTTTGATACCAAATCTAGAAATAGACAAAAAAAAATGCAACTTTCAAAAAAAAATGATACATGAAAATGTCTTGGTATGAGCTTGAACAAAGCCTCTAAAGTTGCATAATGTGGGATTGAATAGGTATAGTCACCAAGATCTACACATTCTACAAAATCTATCCACCAAAACCAAAAAAAATACATCACTAAAATATCTAGGAGATTCTACCAAATTTTTTTATAAAAATGTGCCTAATTTGGAGTTTGGATGAGCGACTTATGGCCCTCCAAATTTGAACTACCAAACTGAAAATCAATATGGTGAGGGGTCTAATTTATAAATGCTTTTTGACATCATAAAAACATGATCCTAAATTTGATGGTTTGGGTCCCATCATGGAAAAACAAAAAAGAACCCTGTGACAGTCCAATAGGCGTCAAATATAATGGCTTTAGTAACAGCAAAAAATGAAAAATTTTAATTAAAAATTCAATTCTGTCTTGGTAGGAAGCTACAAATCAATGTGCAATCAAAGATCTAATTATTGGCCAATGCAAAGTTTGATGATTAATGTGCCAAAATTGATTTTAGGGTTTGAGAATTTCAATGATTTATTATAGTGATTGGCTCAACACAAAGTGAATGGAATCAAGTCAAAGGAAATCACATTCAATTATTATGGATTGGAGAAAATATCTCCAAATTTCTTGCAAATTCTAGGGCTCTTATTCTATCACAATGCACTATTCCTCTCGAGTTGGTTTAGATCAAAGATCATGTAATCACTTAGTGTCTTGGATCATGCTATGTAGGTTGGGCTCATGGGCAATAGCCAAATGAATGGCTTTGCCCAATGTCACTATTGGAAGTTGAAGATAAAATGGCTATCCAATGCCAATGTCGCTGGACACTCTTGATCACAGGTATGTGAAGATCTCAAGTGTAGTAAGATTGAGGACCAGAGGATTTATGTGGATTGTGAGATCTCATGGGAGCTTGTGTGGGACCCCTTTCAATGTGGGAATTAATCCCACATAGATTCCACAATTTTGATGTTTGGTAGTCTATGTTGAGAGGGCACTTGAACCATGGTAGTTCATCATTCTAACTGGTTATCTTAGTTGTCTCCTATTTCGATCCCTTCTCAACAAGGCAGAAGAGGAGTTTGGTTTCAATCACCAAGGAACACTCACGATACCCTATGAGGTGAGTGTTTTCAAGCAAGTTTTGTGGCTCCTTGATAGGAATGGTCTAGCCGATGACAAGAAGTTGAGCATTGATGATATTTTGAAGTTTTATTCTAACTGCAGATTTGAGGTGCATGTAAAAACCCTAAGTGAGAAACACAGTCACAATCAAAGTCCTGCCATGTAGAAATATTTTGGGAGATTTTCTTTTCTTTTTGTCTATTTGTGAGGCCTTGAGGGTTTGTAACAAGCCAATAGTTGATTGAGATGTTACCATACCGAGCCAAGGGTACTTGTAATCCTTCTAATTATCAAATTAGGCATCTAAGTTTGACTTGCAAAAAAAAAATTTCCACAATTTTTGTAGAATAAAATAGCCCAAAAAACTTTGAAATAATAGAGATTCAAAAATATACACCGAATAATACCAAATTTCTAAATCTTCAAATAATCAAATCTAAGCAACTTTGAGAGAAAAAAAAGAAAATAGTTTTCTTTAATCTAAAATAACCTCAAATCCATATCATGGTGAGAAAACTCACCATGAATAAGATCAAATGAAATCCTCCAAATGGGGAAACGGGGCTTCCAAATTTGATTTGCAATTTTTTTTTTGCCTCGAATTTGACTTTTAAGCAAATTTATAGTCAAAATTTATGGACACAACCACTCGAATGCAATGGTAAGGTTAGATCTTGCTCAAAATGCTCCCCATAATTGTGGATATCTAGATTTGAATCATGGCACTCCAAAATGAAGAAAAATGAAATCTTCCAATGGCTATGGAATGAAGCTCCCGTGGCTCTAATCCTAAGGCAATAATTCAATGCCAAGATCAAGAAGCTCAATAGATAGCACAAGAGAGAAAAATAGTGATCAAATGAGAATCTCAATAATGATGAAAAATGATAATGGATATCTGATGAACACACACTAGAAGTGCATGTATATAGGCAACTAGAATGACTAGGAGTTGGTAGAGAGATAGTCACCACAACAAAGAACATGTCCACAAAGAGTGGATCATTCTCCATTGTGTATGAATGCACATGCAACAATGAGAAGATAAGAATACAAAGGTATATCTCATAAAGATATGCAACAGACAATATTTGCTCAATTGGAGTGCAAACAACTATGTTGTCTACATCACAACTAATATGCTAAAGCATTAACCTACGTAAACTTATGTAAAGTGAAAATATTAAATACATATTTATGCCAACATTACAACATATGTCTCTAGGGGTCCCAGGACACCTAGGGACATATTATAATTATTTGTATGGGTCAAAAGTGGTCATACAATAACTTGTGACCTCTTTCGACATGTTTCATTACAACATATGTCTTTAGGGTTTCTAGGACCCCTGGGGACATATTATAATCTTTTATATGGTTTGAAAGGAGTCATAGGAAAACCTATAACCCTTTCAACATATTCCATTACAAAATATGTCTCTAAAGGTCCCAAGACCTCTAGGGACATATTATAATCATTTATATGGGTAGAAAGGGGTCATAAGATAACCTATGACCCCTTCCAATACATTTCTTTACAACTTATGTCACTAAGGGTGTGAGGGCCCCTAGGGTCATATTTTAATCATTTATATGGATCAAAAGGGGCTATAGGAAAACCAATTACCCCTTTCGACACATTTGATGACAATATGTCTCTAGGGTTCCCATGACCCATAGGAACATATTATAATCGTATATATGGGTTGAAAGGGGTCATAGGATAACCTATGGATCCTTTTCGACACATTTTATTACAACATATGTCTCTAGGGGTCCTAGGACCCCTAGGAACTTATTATAATCATTTATATGGTTCGAAAGGGGTCATAGGATAACCTATGACGCCTTTCAACATATTTCATTACAACATATATCTCTAGGAGTCCTAGGACTGCTAGGGACATATTATAGTCATTTATATCAAAAGGAGTCATAGGATAACCTATGACCCTTTTTGATACTTTTCATTATAACATATGTCTGTAGGGGTCCAAGGACCCCTAGGGCGATATTATAATTGTTTATGTGGGTTGAAAGGTGTCATAAGATAACCTGTGAACCCTTTCAACAGATTTCATTACAATATATATTTCTAGGTGTCCCAAGACCCCTAGGGACATATTATAATCATTTATATGGGTTGAAAGGGGTAATAAGATAACATATGACCTCTATAGACATATTATAATCATTTATATGGGTCAAAAGGGGTCATAGGATAAGCTATGACCCCTTTCAACATATTTTATTATAATATATGCCTGTAGGGGTCATAGGACCTCTAGGGACATATTATAATCATTTATATGAGTTGAAAGGGGTCATAGGATAATCTATGGCCCGTTTCAACACATTTCATGACAACATATGTCTCTAGAAATTCTCAAACCTTTAGGGACATATTATAATCATTTATATGGGTTGAAAGGGGTCGTAGGATAACCTATTACCCTTTTGACATATTTCATGACAACATATGTCTTTAAGGGTCCTTGGATCCCTAGGGACATATTATAGTCATTTTTGTGGGTCAAAAGGGGTCATAGTATAATTTATGACCCCTGTCGACACATTTCATTATAACATATGTTTCTAGGGGTCCTAAGACCCCTAAGGACATATTATAATCATTTATATGGGTCAAAAAGAATCATAGGATAGCCTATGACCCATTTCAACACATTTCATAATAACATATTTTCTCTAGGGTCCTAGGACCCCTAGGGACATATTATAATTGTTTATATGGGTCAAAAGGGGTTATAAGATAACCTATGACCCCTTTCAACACATTACATTACAAAACATGTTGGTAACGATCTTAGGACCCCTAGGGACATATTGTAATAATTTATAATCATCGAAAGAAGTCAAAAATAGGTCCTCAAAATAATATATATTATACACAATTGGAAACGAAAAGAAGAAATGACTACTTCAATAATAGTAAAGTAGTACAAATATGAAAAAATATTTTTTGGTTGATGTAAAGTTACTCAAGGATCAAATATATCATGCATCACTTATTCTATTTTGATGGAATATCAATGTGCCATTTATCAATATCATTTCCCAAAGGTATATGATTCACCATTGTAGTGACTTTTGGGATAGCTTGTAATGCTCCATGTGGAAACCCAAAAGAATTAAACCTAACATGTTTTAATGTTTACCAATTTTTTTTTGAAAGTTCAAAAGACATAAAAGTAACAATGAAGAAGCAATATACACATACACATAAACTATTACAAATTCAATTTTCCATTATTCAAGGGTTCCTTTTGATTGAGTCACATTTAAGAAGTTTATTTTAGTTAGTTTATGTCTTAAGGAAATTTTCATGACTCATGAGGAAATAAAACATCCATTATATGATAATAAAATGCATAAGTACAATTTATATGGTGAAAATACATCTAGTGAGTAACATCCACTTCGCATGTCATAGGTTGTGTAGGAATAGATACAAGTACATCAAAATACAAGTTAACATAAATATGTGGATACAATATTTGAATAGAAATCTCCAAGCTATAAATAATAGTGATAAAGGATGAAACTACACCAATTAGCATCCAACATCCAAAATTATTAGGGGGAGCCAAATGGAAAGAAAACACTACCTCCTAACCACATGGTCACCTAATCAGGCTTCCAATACCACTAGGAAGGAGAGATAATGTACGATCCACATAGATTATCAAATCATAAAAATTCCTAATCAAGGAATCTTGATAGCTAGATCTACCTCAAGGGTAACATATTAGACTACTAAAAAGGAAAAGATAATAAAAATAAAATGAACACTCAATCCAATATGATGAAGGGTGATCCCATTAATATCATAAACATATAACATAAAAAATGAAACAATAACAAATGCAAGAACAAAATATGGACTTCTTATTATTGCCAGAAATACATAATTAAAAAATTCACAATTACAAGATGCCAACCTACATGGGCACCTTCATTACAATATTCAACAAGACTAAGTTCCAAACTACCACCTAGAGCTATTCTAGACAATGTTTGAGCCTTTCTTAAATATGCACTTTTATGTTGCTTAGGAAGGTTCTAGACATTGAAAGTTAATACCTAGGGCTGAAAAACACTAAAAATATGTATATAAAGCTGACCAAATACATTATTGATATTTATTTTAGGAATTTCAGGTAGCCCAACTTTGGAAGGCTATAACACTTGAACTGTTGCTCTCATTAGCACTCTAAGGCATCCAATGGTAAGCCTAAAGATTTTTCTCCTAAGTTTTCCATCAAAAACCAGCAATAACTTCTCTAATAATTAAGTTAGAGCAATAAGATTTTTTAATTTTATTTTTTTAAATCAGTAAGAGGCCAAAGCCAAGGTTAATTATTATTAATTATTATGATTATTAGTTAAACTCGAGTAGATTTGTACCCAAGACCTCCCATATAAGAGGCTCATAATTTACCATTATGTTATAGGCTTTTTCCTAGGAGCAATACAATTTTTATGTAGGTTTATAAATCTAAAATGAACCTTCATGTAGAAAATGACAACATTCTTAGCTCATATGAAAAATTAATAAAAATAGCAAATTCCCATAAATAGTAGCCACCCTATCTACTAGTCTTTAAAATAGAAAAGGATAAAAATAAAAATAATTTTGGGTGATGTAATGCTCTTACACCTAGGATGCCCTTGCATCAGACATTTGGGGTAATTTGAGAAGTAACTTTGTCATGTCTCAAGTGTTTAGAGAAAAACCAAGATGGTTAAACTCCTCCCTTGCCAGCCATGATGAATTGTCTAGTAGCCTCCCTTTCCATTTGACCAGGTATTCCTCACAAATTCATTCTAGGTACTTTTGCCAATATGATTGTCTAGTATCTTCTCAATCTCCTTTATAGCCTAACTAGCTGCTAGAATACTCCACTGTGCCTCTGTAACTTTATCTCCATCACCTCCTTCATAATACTTTGTCAAATCTAAAATATTAAACACTGGTGAAATATTCCATTTAGTAGGAAACTCCACTTAATAAGCATTTCCATAATCATGCCTTTTCACTATCTTGCATGGTTCAAACTTCTTCATCTTTAGCTTATTATATGTACCCATTAGAAAATTCTCTTTTCTCAAGTGAACCATGACTTCATCTCCAATGTAAAATTCCTTATACTCTCTTTTAAAATTTTCCTTAGCATTATATTGTATATTCATCTTTATAATGTGCTTCATCACCTCCTCATGGACATTCTTCAAATGTTCAACAAATTCTGCTACTTCAACACTACTTATCTCTCCTTTATCCAATTGCCACAATTTAGAGGCATTTTTGGGACTATTCCCAAATACAATCTAGAATGACTATTTACCAATAATCTTATTGAAATAATTATTATATGAAAATTCTTCCCATGGTAAAATCATATCCCATCCTTTTGGTTTGTCTACAACCAAACATCTTAGTAAATTTTCCAAACTCCTATTCACAACTTCTATTTGTCCATTAGTTAGTGGATAATGTGATGAACTAAACTTCAACTCTATCTTCAACTTCTTCCACAATGTACGCTAGAAATACCAAAAAAAATTTGGTATCTCAATTTGAAACTATACTCTTTGGAAGACGATGTAGTCTCACCACTTTTTTGAAAAATAACTTTACCACATGAGTAGCATCACTAGTCTTCTTGCAAGGAATGAAATGTACCATCTTTCAAAACCTGTCAACCATTACAAAAATAGAATCAGACCCTCGTGGAATCCTTGGTAATAAAATAAGAAAATCAATGTTGACATCCTCCCGAAACTTCTATCGTATAGGTAATGGTTGATACAACCATGTACTCTTCTTCACTCCTTTCTCCTGGCATACTCTGTAACTTTATGAAAATTTCTTCACATCTTGCCACAACTATGATCAATAAAAATTCTCAACAACCAAAGATATGCTTTTATCTCTATCAAAATTTTCATCCCATCATCCACTATATTTCTCCTTGATGAGATTATCTCTCATTGAACTTCTGGGAATGGACAACTAGCTTCCTTTGAACAACATACTATCTTGGATCATGAAATCCAACCATTTTGTCCTATAAAGTGTAACAAGTTATGTACAAGCCTTCCAAATTTCACCAATGTCAGGATCACCTGGATACAAAGTACTAAATTCCTTGAACCCAACCACATCTATCTATGTTTTTGTTAGCAAAATTTTTCTTCTCTGAAGAGCATCTGCAACTCTATTAGATTTCCTACTCCTATGTTTCAAAATAAATTTACAAATCTAAAAAAATTAACCCACTTCAAATGCCTTTGGTTCAACTTTCCTTGACTATTTAGATATTACAAAGCTTGGTGATCATTATACAAAAATAAATCCTTAGGAAGAAGAAAGTGTCTCCACTTCTTCAATGCTTGAACTATAGCATAAAATTCTTGATCATAAACAAAATATTTTCCTTTCACATTATTCAACTTCTCACTAAAATAAAAAATAGGTCTACCTTCTTGGCTCAAAACAACTCCTATTGTAGTGTTACTAGCATCATATTCTAATTGAAACACTTTGTTAAAATTAAGAAGTACTAAAATAGGTTGTTGAATAACTTCCTATTTCAACAGATTAAAACTCTTATCTTCTGATATAGTCCACCTAAATTCTTTCCTCCTCCCTCTCATTGTTTCTATTATGTGTCCACAAATACTGCTAAAACCTCTTGTGAACTTTCAATAAAATCTAGCCAGTCAATGAAAAGATCTTACCTCTATAGCACTCTTTGGAGTATTCCATTCAAGGATAGCCTTCACTTTCTCTGGGTTTATTTTTAAACCTCCTACTAAGAATACAAATCCTAGGTACACCAACTCCTTCTTTAGAAAACTACACTTCTTCAAGTTTAGCAACAACTTTTCTTTGCTCAACTTATCAAAAATCTTGTGAATATGAATCAAATTCTCTTCTAATGTCATATTAAACATCAAATATCATCTAGGTAAACAATGAAAAACTTACCCACAAACTCCTTCAATACCTCATTCATGAGCTACATTAAAGTTCTTGGTGTACCAATTAGCCCAGAAGGCATGACTAACCACTTGTACAATCCTTCCCTTGTCTTGAAATAAATCTTCCATTCATCACCTTCTCTAATATGAATATGATGATACCCAATTTTCTTATCTATCTTTGTGTAATACTCATATCCACTCAAGAACTCCATAATATCATCCATCCTTGGTAATGGAAATCTATATTTGATTGTGATCTTGTTGATAGTGTGAGAATCTATGCACATCCTCCATTCTCCATTCTTCTTTGGTGCTACTACAATTGTTATAACACATAGACTCAAACTCTTACGAATCAAACCTTTATGCAATAACTTTTGAACTTGTATGTTCAACTCTTCACTTTTTGCTGGTGTCATTCTATGCACTACCTTATTTGGAAAACTAGCTCTTGGAATCAAACCCATTTGGTGGTTGATCTTCCCCATTGGGGGAAATCTATCAAGTATATTATCTAATACAATATCAAAATACTCTCACAACATATCTACAAATTTTGCAGGTACATCCTCTACTTCTTCTTTACTATCTTTTAGGGTTATAGAAAAACACATATGCTGATGCTTCATACCTTGGAGAAACTATTTTCCATCAATAAAACATACTGTGGCAGCACTATGTTGGTATTTTGAAACAACATGGTTTTAAATTACCCCAATGAGAATAAGATACATCTAGGGGTAGCTACTTCCCATCTTTAACATACCATTTTAGACACTGGGCCAACTATAAGGCTAGACCCTTCTTCTACTTGAGGCTTTGCATAAGCTAGGCAGGTGTACCTCATATTCACTTATATGGTACTAGTGCTAAAACATACACTTGAATCTTGATAAAGCAGATGAAAACCCTAAACCTTCTAACACTTATGTAAGGATATCAGGCATGGAATAGCTAATAACATGACCAAAGAACTTGATAAGATAAGTGAGGGTATCACATTTCAATTCTTCAACATTTAAAGGGAAAAATTTTGATTAATGATGTTAACTTTCGAGAAAATCCCAAATATACAATAGTAAGAACAAGTTGATCCTGTAGTTGACCAGTGCCTTATCTATTAGGAAATTCCACAAATGAATCACATACATCATAATATTAGATCTATCTTATCACTTTGTGAATCAGATATGAGCGTCCATAAAGACCTCATTCTCATGAAATATCCTTCTCAAAATAACTAGCAACCCTATGAAACATATGAAGCATTTACTTGGCCCTTTGTTCCAACAACAAGATATATCAAACATACAACCTTATGGGGATGTAAATGGGTCTTAGTTCTTTGTCCCTAAATTACATAAGATTGCAAATTATAGAGATGGGAGATGAGAATCAAAATGAAACTAAGAAATTCCTACTCATTTGTATTCATTTCTTTGAAACTACACATTCAGATGCATGTAAACCAATTCATAAAACCACTAAATAGATCAAAACTAACTATATTATCTTCACTATTTCTATTCATACAAGAGAAATATGCTAAAGAAAATGGTGGAATCATAGTTCTAGATCCAACGATGTGGTCTCACAAAAGAAACTATAACCAACAATGTGGTGTCACCCTAAAAATTGCTAACACTTGTATCATAACAATGAGAAATTTCTCCCAAAATTGGAACCAACTATGGATGAGAAAGAGAAAGATATAGAAGAAGAATAGAATCCTAGAACTAATATAGAAGTGGCATGTGTCCACTTTAATCCCCATTCCTTACAATTGTAAAACCTCTCTCATCTTTCTACCCATGAGATCTAATTTGGTTTTCATCATTGTTTTATAACAAACTTGAAATATCTCTTCCTCAATGATAAAAACCCTTCTATTACTAAAATATCTTAAAGGCATCATGAAATACAGATAAAATCTTGATTCAACTAATTTGGATGTGACAAAACTCACCCATAACTACATTCATGCTACCTTTTATGTTTGCACAGTTCATCATTTCATTGGAAATTAGATCTGAACTGCCCCAACTGAATGAAAATGAAAATTGGTCATTTGAGACATATCCTATCATAATAAGAAATAGCAACATTCTATACAAAAAAACTCAAGAAATGGAAAGTTCATTTTCTCCTAATTTTGGCAATATATGATACTCCTATATCAGCTTATTAGAAACTCCTAGAATCTAGCTTTGAAAATTAGGTTCCTTTTAGGCTTTGAAACTGCACTTGGTTGCAACTATTAAATATTTCTCAAACTTTCAGCTATAGGATAAATCAAACATTATTTAAATCTATTCCTATACCTAATTTGTGAGGGAAAATAATAAAAAAATCATTAGTTTATGTAGCTTTGAATTTCCCTCCAATTTCAGATCAAACCTGGTTGACCAGCCCTACCATGTGTCATGTCCTAATTGACTAACTTCTACTTCATCATTTGACATCTGCCATGTGGGAACCATGTGTCACCACTTCATTGGTCTCCTATTTTGCCACATCATTGAGCCATGTCATCATGCCACATCACTACCATTCCATCAGTCACTATGTTGCTATCCTAGACATTATTTTGCCATGTGATTGTTACATAGAAACCACTGACACATGCCACTTTACTCCATGTCAGCAGCTCAATTTGTGTGCCACATCTGAAGCATCCACTACATGTCAATTTCTGACTCATGCAACTCAATGCCAACTAGTACCAACTCACTGCCATGTGTCATCGTCTAGTTGGTACATGGGTCCCTTGTAATTGCTAACATCACTAGTTGTCATGTCACATGGTTATCTTCCTTTCATCTTTCCTTTGGCAACATAACGACTACTATTCAATTTTCTAGGTGTTGCCATCCTATGCCTCTAAAATTTGTGCCACATGTCAATTTTCAATTCATCCACAGGTTCCATGTCATCAGATTACATCATTTCTTTGGCATCCATGTTTGTTCAAAATTTAACTTTCTACAATCCTCCAATCGAGTGGGACCCTCCATGAAAGGTTACAGGTTCAAAAGGGCCATGTCTTGTTAGACACTATGATATTATGTTGAATGGTATTCAAACACATAAAAATTGCCTAGCATGGGCAATGTGGGAGTAAATGTTCAAAAGAAACTCCTCTTCTCTCAATGAATGTTTAGACATCCCCGACCTAAGATCTCCTCCTTTATATTTCTTCCAATGGCATTTACCTCTAGATCTAGTGCTAGTTCCCCCTTCAATGCATGGCATGCGTTTGGCAGCAATACAAGTCATACTAGTGTAATCCTCACTATGTTGTTGTGCACTTTTTCTTCAGCACAATGGTTTCCCTACTCTTTGGGAGCATCTTTTAGGACCTTGGGACAAAAAGATTTGATGCTCTTTAACTATCACTGTAGTCTAGATGCCACAGTATCCACTTACAACCAATAGATTTGATTTTTATGTCTTTTCTATGATTTATCAGAGTAATTTCTACAAGACTATAGATAGTTCAACTCAATTGTCTCCTATCATATTGACAATTTATTTTTTGAACATATTCTCTTTGTTTTGCAGAGGCAATCAACAAGATTTATTCAATATTTTGGGAGAAATGTATGGCTATGTAGTTTATATTGGACTAACCAATGGAAATAGTGTAATGCCTATGGTTGATGTGGAATGAACTATCTTCCACAAAGAAAGAGTGGTTGGAATGTACTCAACACTTATGATTTTGGACAAGTATTTTATATCTTGTGGTTGTCATATTGGAAAATGATAATCATTGATACTAAACCTATCCTACCATGCTTGGAACTCCATGCACTATTTAGGTTATAGAAGGTGGTTTCCTCCACACCCCATAAATCTTCAGTGCTAGGATTGGCCATTGTAGGTATCTAGTAGGTTATGACAACACAAAGCATTATTTGACTAGTGTGGATTATCCAAAACTTGACCAATAAAATGTCCCTCTTCTGCAAAAACCCAAATCTGCAAGGTGACTCTTTCAAGTTACTTATCCAAACTTAATGGGTGAGAGCCTTTACTTTCTCCTTTTGTAGTGGACTCCACATGTGGCAATGTGAGTTGATTTTAAATTAACATAAAGCTTCAGGGTGATCCCACAATAATGGGTTCCACTTTTTGACCAATTTTAACACTGAAATCAATATTTTTGCAACAAACGTCACGTCCAAGTGACTATATCTCCAAAACTATAAATAATTTCAAGATGACATAAACTAGTGATTTTGAATACGTTGTTCCTACTTTGTAACTATATTTTTTAATCTAAAAAAAAAAATATTTATGTCAATTTTTTTTGTCTCCTCTAAAAAGTGGTACATAATAAAATTCAATATTTTAAAGAGTGACAGTCTGTTTGACACACAACTTTTTTTCTATAAATGATAATGAAGTAATTCTTTCGGTGTTGGATTTGTAACATCAATATCCAGTGTCTGCATTTGGTTTGATTTATTTTTATTGAATATTGTATAGTTTATGAGGTTTTGAAGTGACACGAATCGTAATTTAGACATACGTTCTGTTTGACACAGATAATTTGAAGTCAATTTATCATAAACCTAATTTTTTTTTTTTGAATAGTAAGGTATCTCAATAAGCTAGTGCCTACATATTTTTCAAAAAAAAAATTGACCTAATTTACTAATTTTCCCGAAGTGTCGAACCGATGTTCAATTGGTAATGAACCTATAATGAGTTAAACTCATATTTGAAAGTCTTAACGACTAAAATATGTATTAAAATTATAGTCGTTGGAAAGCTTGCTCCAAGTAGCACATTTTGAAATTTTTTATTTTATAGTAGGAGATCATTCTCCTACAATTATGAGAGTCAAAATTGCAAAAAAAAAAAAAAGTTATGAAAAATGAGTTCAAATTTTCCTATTTTTGAGCGTTCGCTCGAACACAGTGTTCGAGCGAACATATTATGCATGTTCACACGAACACATGTTCAGGTGAAAATGTTTGTTGCACTTTCATGGCGGTCGAAAAAATATCTAGCTATCTTCCCATGAACATAGCTAAAAATTTTGTGTTCGTGCGAACAATCGAAAAAGCCAAAAAATTATCTAGAATGGGCCCTGTGCCTACATGCATGAAACATCATTCTATCCGTGAAAAAAAAACCACCATGTCTCACATTCCAATCATTGATTTAAAATTTTCATTATAGATGTCATTTTGTGCCATCAATATTTGTATTTAGTATCAACCTGATAGTGCATTGCAGGCCTGTCTTTGCCAAGAATTTTGTCCACAGATAAATCGAAGTTAGGTGAGAGATTTCTCAATATTTGCAAATTAATATTCTTCCTATCTTCATTCATGCTTTCATCAATATTTCTTATCTTCATTCACATTTAATTGAATTTTTTAATTTATAACTTGAATTAATAAAAAATATTTAATTTTATTTTCAAATTAAATTCATTCGATAAAAATAAATGTGTAATAACTCTTTATGAATTCTCAATTTCTATAAAGAAATAATCTAAGGTTTTCATTTCCTTCTAGAACATAGATTAGATGATTTTGTGTTACTAATGGTCTCCTTGTAGCATGTGGCAATTGTGGGATGAAGACATGATCATAACAAACTACTAATGTTTGCTTTGTAGGACGTTGTCGAAGACCATTGTGTGTTTGTCAAAACCATGTGTGTGGATTTATTAGATTAAATAACACTTCGTTTGGTGCTTAAAATGAATTTTTTGGTTTTTCCTAGCGTATTTACAGTGTTTAAATCCCTAGGAGTTGCATTGGACGTATCCTCTCCCCTCACCATTCGTGGATCTTGGGTGTAAGAGAAATCCATGTAACTTCTATAGGAGGCCTACCTTGGACCAAGATACTCGATATTGGGTATGCCAAGGGACAACCTCAAAGCGGTAATGGGCCAAAAGCTTGGTCAATGTTCTAGCCGCTATATAAAACTCAATTACGGTGAAAGCCATGTCGGTGGTATTGCTAAGTGATAGCTCTCCTCCAGTATCCTTGTGGTGTGTCAAACCCTAGTTCTCGGGGCTGGGAGACCTTCTGAGGAAGTTTATCACTCACTTGTTGAATGGAATGCCCTTACTAAAAACCAAGTTTTAGTGGCCAAAATCCTTTCTATCCACTGGCTCAAGGGGTCACCCATGCCCGTGAAGACATCCTACATTCTCGTGATCCTTAGTAGAGACAACAGTCCCTTGGGAAGTCATGCCCCTTGGGAAGCGGATCTTGGTAGACTCGAGAAGTGAATGCACTGTAATGGGGAGCCTGTGGTGCCAAGGTCCTAAGTTGTTCACTCTGGATAAGCACGACTGAACTTTGGTTCAAGTAGGAATTTAGTGGATACAGTCCTAAAGCCTAGGTTGTGGTGTGACTGTTCACTTTTAACAACAGTTATTCTTGTCTTAATGTGTCTTGCGTGTGTGTAAAACATAATCAAGATAAAAGCCAACATTCAAATTTACACCTTGAAAGTTTGCAAAACCTTGTAAAAATATCAAACATTGTGAAAACATTACAAACTTTGGTTCAATACATTCAAACCTTGGAAAACATAGCAACTTGTGCTCCTAAACGTGCTTGGCAAAACATAGATTTCACTCTTGCATAGAATCCACTTGCATTCTTCATAGTTTGAGCCTCATACTTGCATCATATAGACTTCATATAGCACCTTTTTAGTATCCCTCATATTCACATTGCAATCATTAGCATTTAAGCTTGCATCCCTTGCATTTCACCTCAAAAATTATCACTTTGCATCTTCCATCTTGCATCTTTGCATACCCAACCCTCATCTTGACTACTTTAACCATCATTTTTGATGTCCTACATATCATTTTGAGCATTCATTTCGAATTATCTCCTTCAATGTGTCTCTCCCTCACTGCTCTCTCCCTCTCCCACACACACACAAACACTATTTACTTGTGTCTCATTTTTATATTCATCCCTCAATATCTGTCTACCCCTTTCACTTCTCTTATCACCTATCCATTTTTTTCTCCACATACACCTCTTCTCTATATCCATATTTCTTCTCCATCTCTCCCTTTATCCATCTCTATCCCTATATCCCCCTCTCTACCTTCTCTTAGTTATATATTTCATCCTCACTATCTTTGTTTATCTCTTCCTTTTATCTCCATATCCCTCTTCTTCTCAATCCCTTCACCAATTGGGCCTTTTCTCCATCTCTATAGAGGCACTAGTAAAGTTTGACCCATTTTCAAAAAAAAATCATGAAAACATAGCTCTTAGAATTGCCTTAGTTTCAGCCCAGCTTTCCAACTGCTACCTATGTCAAGGTAGATTTGGCTTTGTCATTTTGATCTTATCTTTTTTTGTCATTTTTTTGATCAAGATCCAAAGTCTATTGTCATAACGTTAAACTCTTAGGTTAATACCTTGTAAAGATTTCACCTAAGTTCAAAAAACCTAATGTATAACGAGGTATCATTAGCATAATCATATTTCTAAATGTCATTTTTGACTTACCCTAGTGGTATATCCCCCTCATATTGCATTTTTCAAACCCTAACATCATTTTCACTATCAAACCCTATCAAATTGTCCATCAACCAACTTGTCTTCTTGATCACCTATCCTCATTTTGCATAGCCTAAATGTCATTATCAACCCTAGGAAACCATCCTTGCATAGTCCACTTTGCATACACCTACCTTTTGTAGACACCTAAAAACTTTGAGAAAATAAAGTATTTTTATTTTCTGAAAAATTCCTGATGACATTATCATTTATTAATTAATTAATTTATTTTTATGCCATTAAATCCCTTTATCTTAATTAAAAATATTTAATTAAGGAATCCCTCCCAAAAATGTTTAAATCTTATTTAAACATTTTTTCCTTATTTATTAATTATTTAATTAATAAATTGACCAAAAAACCCGAAATAAATATTAAAAAAAAAATTTTGCCCAAAACTTGGCCAATTTCCTTAAGACCACTAACCTCTTCCAAAATCTTCTAATCCTTCTTTAATTTTTATTAAAGGCTAATCCCATCATTTCCTAACCCTAATCCCAACTCAAAATATTTAATTAAGATTAAATATTAATCCTCATGTTTATTAAAAAAGTTTTGATAAATATCTCCTCAACCCAAACCCTTGAAATAAATAAAACTTTATTTATTTCCTAAAAATCTAATTTATCCTCATCCTAAGAAGTTCTAGACTCTTCTAGAAAGTCTTCATCCTCATCCTAGGAAATTCTAGACTATTCTAGAAAGTCTTTATCCTCATCCAAAGTCTAGACTCTTCTAGAAGATGTCTTTAAACCTAATCCTAATCCCCTCCTAACCTTGTCACATTCCCTAAAAGTGGGTTAAGACTTACTAACCCAAGCCAAAGTTAACAAATATCTCCTCCTTCACGCATCCTCATTAAATGCCATCCACTTGCCTATCCCTAAGTTAATCCTAAACCATCCTAATCCATCCTGTAATCATTTGCACAATCCTAAGCAAGCTTAAAACCCTCCTAATCAAGCCCGAGTCAAAATTCCTCTCATCCCCTTCAAAATATCTCAACCATAAAACTTTATGAAGCCCACTAGGCCATAAATGACTCTTCCAAGCTCTTTTATTGCTCTTACAAGTCATTATGAGGGTCTTTATGAATATTTTATCCCTTGCGCCTCCTTTTTTGACTCATCCTTCCCCTTTTCTCCATCCTCTCACCCTATGACATGTGTCACTCCCTGATTGGTTGTAAGGAAGCACAATCCATGTGCTCTCTTCTCATACAATCTGAGCCCTCCATGAGATTTTTCCCATCCTTGCATCTTAGCCCTCAATCCCTCAAGCCTCTTGCCTATAAATTGGATCCTTCCCCTTTTCAAAATAAAACATTCCATGAAGTAAAGTCATAATACCATTTTAAGAAGCCATTTTACATCAAAACCATACACTCACACCCAAATTCCAACTCCATTTGAAGCATAAAGCTTGAGCATACATCCTATCTATTTAGACAAAGCTACTCAACAAGAGAGCTTCTTATTGAGAGAATCCATTAATGGCTCATATTCTCAATTGAGAGCTCATCTTAGTCTATCTTGAAGTTTATGAATTTTGTTTAGTTTGTAGAAGCTTTATTTAAATTTGGTTTCTATTAGCATACTAACATTGCTCATATACATTTTGGCACACCCGATGGGACCCTGCATGGTTCATCTTCATTAGTTTTTTAAGTCAAGTTTTGTATGTCATTTGCTAATTTTGTCTAATTTTTCTTGTTTTTTGTGATTGGTATGATTGTATAAATTGTTTTTTTAGGTCCACATGAGCATGAAGAAGACAAAGGAACTCATAGTCTAACTCATAGTGTTTGCAGATTTTTCAAGCTTGTAGGTGGACAAAGCACTTGGAATTCTTCTTGCTCTTCTTATCTATATTCTTCTTATTCCATCTACTTCTTCTTCTTCTTCTTGTGGGAAATCTTGGCCATTTTTTTTTAAGGAAGCAAAATCATACACACTTCTTTTTAGTGCTTAAAATGAACCCCCAAATCATACTTAAATCCATTAAAAAATTTAAAATTTGCAAAAAAGAAAAAATCTTTTAACAAGTGAAACTAAACCAATCCAATCATTTGCATCCTTGCAACATCAAGGTTTTAGATGCATTCATGCAAAGTTAGGAACACTTCATTTTTGGGAATTTAAAAAGAACTTCAAGTTTCCATTTCAAAAGGTTCAAAATCAACACTAAGTGCACACTAAAATCTAAATCAAACTCCAAGAATCAATCAAGGATAAAATGAACCTCATTTGCAAATATTTTTAAGTTCTTTTAAAAATCTCATGAAAACTAAGAGTCCTAAATGGTTGCCAAAATTTTCCCTAAAAGCTATGTTATTTGTTTCAAACAAATGTCTTGTTGCAAAATCTTGAATGTTTCTTAGGTTTTTCATGCATCAAAACAATCTAGGAATATCATTTTTGGGCTTAAAGTATGCAAACTAGAACACAAAATCTTGAATGAAAACCAAAGTCCAAAGAGTCATTTTCACTTTTGAGTCCAAAACAATCTTGAATGATCTAAGGTTAAAACAAAGAACTTCAAAGTTCTTAAAACAACACACAAAATCTCAATCTTGAATGCTCAAAGGAAAAAACTTGAATGTTTAATCACTTGTCTTTGAATGCATGTTGCTAAAATCACTCTTGAGTGCCATGGATTAAAATCAAGTTTTTTTTTTTTTATGAATGCATGATTAAAACAACAAATCCAATCTTGAATGTCATAGATCAAATAATCATCTTTTGGGGCATAAAAAGAATCCACATTTTTGAAATCTTCTAAGTTATAAAAACTAATAAAGACGCTTTGAGTAAGTTTTTAGTTGGACTCACCCTCTTTAACCACCCATCAATTTAACCATTGGTTTCAATCTCAGTGCCATCTATGGGGATGGGTCTACCTAAGAGGGTGTTAAGTGCTCCACAAAGATCAAACTCCATGCACTTGGGTCTTTAGTGGTTTTTCTAAGTTATAAAATTCCTTGAATGCGCATTAATCTCGCTCACACTTCATTTGGTCAAAAAAATTGGACAAATCTTGACGTGGAGGGCCTCCGGGTGTGCGCTTGGCAACCGAGTTTCACACATCTTTGTTTTGGGCTTAAAACAAACTCAAACTCAATCTTGAATGCCTAAAAATCAATGAATATTGCATGGTTTGGATGCATTTTCAATGATGCTCGCATTTCTTATGTTGACGATCTCTCAACTTTCATTATGCTGATGATGCTGTCAAATTGGAATGAACATTGTATGCCATAATCACAAGTTTCTTCAATCATAGCTTACAAAATCTAAATCATCAATTGGAATAAACGTGTGTCTTTTAAAGCCCAAGATCATGTATGTGGTCTTGTTTTACAATTTCTAGGAGGCTTGCTTGGAGATTTCATCACCCCTTGGGACGACCTCAACTCCATTGTTTCGGCGGAGTATAAAAATTGGGAGGTGAATCCAAAGACACCTCTCTTGGAATCAAGATTTTGTCACTCGGACTAAGCCTCATGGAACTTTATACCCTTGAGAAGTGAAAGAGGAGAAGTGGGTTACCGCTCCTCTCGGCTGTGTGACATCTTTTTGGTTTCATCTACGGATTTGGGCCTCACGTACCTTGCATATATCGAGGACTCCCTAACTATAACAAATTTCATCCTTGTAGAAAGCTTCCTAGGATGTTGGTGTGTTTGACGTGCTTGCTCCAAAATTTTGTCTGCTTGTTTGTTCATAGCTTTTGAATGAATGTTTGCCAACTTTAGTCAAAATCCCAAAAAAGAAAAAATCTCCCAGCACAAGGCATACTTAGCGTAGTCACTGCCTCATCGGAAAATCATCCAAGCTCCCCCGTTGCAACAAAATCTATCTAGTTCCTTGCTTTAGAATAATCCCAAATCCAAAGTCCATCCAAATCAACCCCCCTAGCCTACTAGTAACCCAATCCAAAATCACACCCAAGCCATCAAAGAGTTGTTGTAATTCTGCTAGAATTTGCTATCCAATCAATTCAACCAATCCACCAGCCTCACCAAGGTTATCCCTTTGACAGAGATTTGTCTAGGGTAATCTAGCTTTGTCACTTGTTATCCCTCATCACCTTGAGCTAAAGGTTGGGATCCACAAGTGGTCAATCTTGTGTCATGCCCATAGGATCATTAGTCTATCCTTAAGTTGACACAATCTCCACCAATCCAGCGCACAGGAAAGAAAAACTCTCACTTTTTGACACCATGCTGTTGAAGTCTTTCATCCACAGGAAAGCCAAAAATCTCCAGCTAAACATCCTTAGGTCTATCATATAGCTTTGACTCTCCCTAGGAAATCCTTCAGTAGCCAATCCAAAATCTGCGCTTAATCCAAATCCAACCATGAGCTTCCGTGTTCATCCATATGCAAGACCCCATCCCCATCCGACTCATTATCAAAACATGAAATCCCAAACCTATCATGATGTGTTCAGTCATATTGTCCTTGCTCCTACTACATCCTATTCCAATGATGATAAAAATTTTGTTGACTATGAAGGGTATCTTGAGAGCCTTAGAGGCCTTCCACCAACCATCCCCCAAAATCTAAGAGTTATTCCAAACTATCTAGTCATGCCATCTGATATCCCAGCTTCTCCTCCATCACCCAATCAACCAAGCTTCTAATGTTCCACCCTCATCACACCAGCTATTCCTATCAATCCACCACCTCCACCTCTGACACATGAGTCTCCAAGGAATCTCTTAGAGGAAATACAAGAAAAGCCGCCTCCAACAGTCGATAAGCCATGTCATCTAATCCAACCATGTGAACTAGTTAGTGATGAAGCTTCCCCATCTATAATATCACCTCCATCTCCCATAGCTACCATCCCCATACCATCCATCAAATTGCTTAAAATCCTTCCACTTCCCACAAGCATCAAAATCCCACCACCCATCAAATTGCTCCAAATCCCATCCACATCTCCTCCTCCAAGCATTATCCAAATCCCATATAATGAACCTCATGCATCCACTCCCATCCATTCCTATCAAGATCTTTTCCAAAAGCATGTTGAAATATCCTTCGACAAAATAGCAAATCCTGCCATCCCACTTATTCCCCTACATGATCCACTTTTACCATCCCCTCCATATCTAAATCCTACCATCTTACTTACTCCATCTCAAGATCCCTTTCCCTCAACCCACCCAACTCAAGATCCTATCCTCCCATCTCCTCTGCTTCATGATCATACATCTCCCATAATCCATGATGATAGATCCATCGAAAAAGAATTAATTATCATATCTGAAGCTCCAACTCCTTTAGCTAATAATGGACTCACATCTTGTGTTCCAAATAATGAACATCATATTGAAAAAAGAAATGAAAATGTATTTCTAGATCTTGGTATCCCTGCTATTGCTGCATGGTCCCAAGACCTTCCATCTCCACCCCAAAGTTCCCATCCATCTTATTATGCATCTATTTTGGGCCCTCATCCTACTCCTGATCTCCAACCCTCCATTTTGGGTCCATATATCCCTTATCTAAATCCCACACCCTTTCCATCCATTTTGGGTCCTTACATACCTACTATGAATCCTTTATCCCCTCCATCTATTTTGGGACCTACACCTTCCCCGTTTCCATCTATTTTGGGCCCATATCCTTCCTTCCCTCCATCAATTTTGGGCAATTATATCCATCCATATCCTATGTTCCAATCTATCCTTCCATCCCCTCAAATCCACCAGCTAGATCATCAAAGGCACTCACCCTTGAATCCCTTCCAACCTTTAAACCCTATCACTCCATCAATTATCCCTCCATCTCCTCCATGCTCTTGTTCCCATCCCATGGCTAATATAATCATATTGGATGCCAAAATACAAAAGCATAAATCCAAAAATCCACAAAAATCCAAGTCTCAACATGTCCCTTCTAAAATACATGTTCAAAACAAGAAACATTTAATCTCAATCAAAGAAAAAGTCAAGAGGCCATAAAAGCCCAAGCTAAAAAAGTCAAAAATCATGTGGATACCCAAGATGCTCATAAAAGAAATGCATCTCAAAGAAAAATCTCAATTGGCATCCATTCATGCTACTCAAAAAGCCTCATCCATCCATCCTTCATCCAAATCCCCATATAATCATCCTTCATCCCCCCGATCCACTTTTAGTCTATATGCTTCTTATCCTAAATTTCCCATCCTCCATCTTCCAACTCTACTTTTAGTCCTTATCTTTCTCTTCCTCCATTTTCTCCTCAACCTCGCTCAAAACCATCTTTCTCACTACTTTATCACCTCTCAAGGTGTGTGCCAATGATGATCTTTCCATTTTCCTCATCCATTTACCCACAAGCCTTATGTCTTTGCATCCATTATTTGTCAAACTCCCACCCACCATTCCACTTGTTCAATCCAATCCTTTTTCATCCATCCTACCAACATCTATGAGCTAAAAATAGCTGAAGAAAGCCAAAATCATTCCAGCTAAGTCCAAAGTCAAAAAGTAAAAAAAAGTAAAGAAAAATAAAGTGTCCATTGGTGAAAACTTGGCAATTCAAGCACCTTGTACAAGTACCATGATGAAAACTTGGCAAACAAGCCTCATGCGTAATCTCACCATCCCTAGCTTAGCCTATCACCCTCATGCTTTTGGTCATCTCTTGATATCGAACTCCATCTTCCAATCTATCCACCTATCCTCCACCCTCCATCTTCCATCTCACACCATCCACTTATCTCCTACATCTTCAGCCAACCATCCCAGCTATCATCCATCTCCCTAGCCCCTTCAGCTTTTTCCATCCTAGCTTCAATCCTATCACATTCATCATAAGACCTCCTTCTGCATGTTATCTTCTGATTGGGGGCACTATATTCCTTGGAGATCTTGTCTTGTCCATCCTCCCTTGTCATTGGTATCTAGCTCTAGGCTATCCTCATGCAAACCCAATGTCATCTCTTTATATCCATCATAATCCTAGCTATCTACCATCTTATCCAGCCATCTCATCTTGCTCCTCTAGCTATCCTTGGTCACAAAATCTCTCATCATCATTGGATGCATCCTGCCAAATCCATATCTTTCGCTATCACCCCACCCTTAGCCTTTGCATCTTGCACAACATCGAACCATCTCGCTATCCTATCATCCTGAGCTTTTGCCTACTTGTAACTATCTTGGTCAGCTTCAGCTTGTAAATATCTTGGTCTGTCAGCTTGTACATCCTCTTTAGCTTAGTACCATTGTGTATATCTAGCTTTTGTGTCAGTTCCTCCTTGATCAACATCTTGCACACATCACACAACCCTTGGTTAGCTATCCTAGTGCATCCTTTAGCTAGATCTCCTATCACCAAAGTGTTATCCTTCTTAGTTCAGCTTGCCAGATGCATCACTCATCCAGATCCACCAGCTTAGGTGCTCTCCAATAGATCCTTGTAGGATATAGCTTTCCTCATGTCTGATCTTGGTCCGTTAGTACCTCGTCCTACCCATCTCGTTGGCAAATGTTTCTCTTTTGGATTTTCACTTTCTTTTGATTTGGAATCTTCCCTTTTGGGTCTTGAAGTATCTTTTCCAAGCAATATTTTTGTTCCCTCCTCAAGGTTTCCATGATCTTCCATATCATGGTATGCTATGAATGGGGCACTCTGAGCATACAGTTTTGATCAAGTCTTTCGTTTGTTTCTTTTTTGCTTGTGGGTTACCCAGTGTTGGTTCCAAACTGTTTCCTCCGAGTTTCATGTGTGATGCTGGGGCAATCCTTGTGTGTTTGTTTCGAGTCAGTCTGTCAGTCCTCTGGATGGTTGGTGACATGGCCTTGATGTTCTTGGTAACCTTGGAAATTAACCAATAGTCCTATAGCAAATCTAGTACTCAACTACATGGTGGTAGTTCTCTTTGAAGTATCCCCCTGCTCAAAAAAGCTTCAATGGTTTCCCTTCATCTCCATTATCCCCCATCCATATCCAACATCCATCTCTCATACCCCAGCTTATGCATCAGTATCTCTTTGAATCACTGCTCACCTTTAGCTTTAGGGATCCACAATCCTAGTCTTAGGGATCCACCAATCCAAATCAATCCACCAAGCCTCATCTTTCGAAATCCACAATCCTAGTCCTAGGGATCTCTGAAACTCATCTTCCACCAATCTGACTCTTTGAAATCCTGTTGCATCAGCTTTTTAATCCCCTCATCCATCTCCCCATCTTGGATTCCTTTTATAGCGCTTCGCTCCTTCATCCTCTGCAATCCCTGAGATCTTAAGCTTGCTTCCTCTTGTGCCTCTGATTCTCCCTTTATCATTCTCCTATAGTGAGAGTTTGAGCTAACTAAATCTCTTCTCTTAAGCCAATCTGAGTCTTCTTGCTCATCTCAAATTTTTGTACTTTTCAAGAAGCCATCGAGCCTTGCTTTCTCTCCCCGCCGCCTTCTTGAGGGGCATCTTACAGTCCATTCTCTCCTCTTCTGCTCTAGCCTTGGGCATCTTATTTTCTTATCTTTGATGCCATGCCACTTGCGGCATCACATCAATGAGGGGCAAAATGTAGACACCTAAAAACCTTTAGAAAATAAAGTATTTTTATTTTTTGAAAAATTCCTAATGACATCATCATTAATTAATTAATTAATTATTTAATTAATTAATTTATTTTTATGCCATTAAATCCCTTTATCTTAATTAAAAATATTTAATTAGGGAATCCCTCCCAAAAATATTTAAATCTTATTTAAACATTATTTCCTTATTTATTAATTATTTAATTAATAAATTGACCAAAAAACCCAAAATAAATAAAAAATTTATTTTTTGCCCAAAATTTGGCCAATTTCCTTAAGACCACTAACCTCTTCCAAAACCTTCTAATCCTTCTTTAATTTTAATTAAAGGCTAATACCATCATTTCCTACCTCTAATCCCAACTCAAAATATTTAATTAAGATTAAATATTAATCCTCACGTTTATTAAAAAAGTTTTGATAAATATCTCCTCAATCCAAACCCTTGAAATAAATAAAACTTTATTTATTTCCTAAAAATCTAATTTATCCTCATCCTAAGAAGTTCTAGACTCTTTTAGAAAGTCTTCATCCTCATCCTAGGAAATTCTAGACTATTCTAGAAATTCTTTATCCTCATCCAAAGTCTAGACTCTTCTAGAAGATGTCTTTAAACCTAATCCTAATCCCCTCCTAACCTTGTCACATTCCCTAAAAATGGGTTAAGACTTACTAACCCAAGCCAAAGTTAACAAATATCTCCTCCTTCACCCACCCTTATTAAATGCCATCCACTTGCCTATCCCTAAGCTAATCTTAAACCATCCTAATCCATCCTCTAATCATTTGCACAATCCTAAGCAAGCTTAAAACCCTCCTAATCAAGCCCAAGTCAAAATTCCTCTCATCTCCTTCAAAATATCTCAACTATAAAACTTTATGAAGCCCACTAGGCCATAAATGACTCTTCCAAGCCCTTTTATTGCTCTTACAAGTCATTATGAGGGTCTTTATGAATATTTTATCCCTTGAGCCTCCTTTGTTGATTCATCCTTCCCCTTTCCTCCATCCTCTCACCCTGTGACATGTGTCACTCGCTGATTGGCTATAAGGAAGCACAATCCATGTGCTCTCTTCTCATGCAATCTGAGCCCTCCATGAGCTTTTTTCCATCCTTGCATCTTAGCCCTCAATCCCTCAAGCCTCTTGCCTATAAATTGGATCCTTCCCCTTTTCAAAATAACACAATCCATGAAGTAAAGTCATAATGCCATTTTAAGAAGCGAATTTACATCATAACCATACACTCACACCCAAATTCCAACTCCATTTGAAGCCTTTTTTGAAGCATAAAGCTTGAGCATACATCCTATCTATTTAGACAAAGCTACTCAACAAGAGAGCTTCTTATTGAGAGAGTCCATTAATGGCTCATATTCTCAATTGAGAGCTCATCTTAGTCTATCTTGAAGTTTATGAATTTTGTTTAGTTTGTAGAAGCTTTATTTAAATTTGGTTTCTATTAGCATACTAACATTTCTCATATACACCTTTAACATCCTTACCAAGTCCAAAACATAACCCTAACCTTCATTTTTCACATCATAATCTTCATCTTGCATACCTTCAAAACAAAACCTTGCATTTGCACTTGCATAACATCCCTAGGACATTTGTACTTTTCATATCAAAACCCTAGGTCATTTGACATTTCCTCACCTTGCATAACATCCCTAAACACTTAAAAATATAAAAAACACTCATATCTTACATACCCACATCTTAATTATCAAGTTTTGACCTCTTTTATCAACTGCAACCCTGTTTTACCAACTGCACACTTCATGGGCCCAGTTGGTAGTTTTAGGGCACACTTGGTAGTTTTAGGGTTCACTTGGTAATTAGGTGTTTCATTCTAGTTTCCAAAACCCTAATCTACACTTCCACATCTTGCATTGCATCCCAAGACCTTAAGAAACACTCTAAATCACTCAAAACACTCTAAATTTGCATTTTAAGAAACTTTGGAGCTACATCATTTGCAGAAAAAAGAAGGACATGGGAGCTACAAATAAAAGAGGGGGTTTCTAACCTTGTGTTTACTTTTTTTGATTAGTTTGGCTTTCATGGTAGACTAGTGGGTGTTAATGTATGTTGATTGAGTTTTGTGATTTCTCATAGTATATTATGCATTTAACCCGTTTTTCTAGTCCTACAATAAGAATGAAAATATTAAAGAGAGAAAACAATTATATATTTTGTAAGAAAGAAAAATTTATTTTTTAGGACAAACATTATAGTATTCATACCATGTTATTTGTTTGTGATTCAATGATGGCTTAAGAAGGATTTAGTGCTTTGCTACTTGTAAAGAATGCAACTCACAGATTTTAGTCATATAATGAAAAATATTTATGTCTTGTTGCAAATGACTGCATTCTATTGATTTCTGTCAAATAATTTAAAAATTCTGACAGTGACAGATAAATCCGTACAATGATTTTTTTATCTGGTTACTGCACGAAATTTATCTTGAGGCAAGGGATAAATTTTTTTCTTTTTGTATTTTATAATGGGAAACAAGAGAGGAAGGCAAAACAAATATGCAAGGAAAAGATCTGATGAAGCAGAACAAAGAAATATTCAGAAAACTATGGTACGTTATCATCGAATTAAACAAGGTGAAGGAAATTTTGAAGAAGGCTCAACAGAAGTACAAGTAGTGCCTATGGGAGAGAGGTTAGGAATACTCCCTAGGGAATCTCAAATAATGAATGTTGAAGAAGGTTCAAGATCAGTTCCTACAGAGGTTCAAATAACAAAAGTCGGTGAAGGGTCAGAATCATTCCTTGTTGAATCTCAAATAATGGATGTTGGAGAAGGCTCAAGATCGGTCCCTATAGAAATTCCAGTAACAGAAATCAGAGAAGGGTCAAGATCAGGTGTAGGAACTAGTATGGATGAACTCTTAAATATTGTCCAATCTGTAAAGTATGGTATTTCTCATAAGAATTTAGATCATTTACTTAAAATGGATGTAGATAAATTGAGAAAACTTGCAGCTAGTGTTCAACCATTAAGTTACTCAATTTGATAATACTAAAACACTTGAACAAGCTCAGCTGCTTTCACTTTTTCTTACACAAAAAAAGTTGCAAGAGGCATTGAAATTGTTAGGTGTAAACACAACATCAAAAAAGAGAAGATTTTCTAACATGCAAACTGATTTGATTGAAAATGTTAAACAAGGTTTGAGAAACATAGGAAAACACTCTCGAACTAAAGATAAGTCCGCGGCAAGAAAAATGATGTTGATGTCTGTTGTAAGTAAAAATATGACCCAAAATAGACAAATATCTTCAATTTCGTCTGAAATGGGTTTTAGTAGGAAAACAATGAGAGAATATGTTAAGAGAAGATTAATTGTGGATGACAGTACTACGGAGGGCAATTGTGCAATCATGTATAGAGCACCTCGCTCTGATAGGATTGAAGAGTTATTAAAAAAAATTAATCATATCATTTTGGATTGATAACACTCATCCTTCATTAAATAGTAGAGATGTTATCAGGCATAGGATTGCACCTGGTCAATATGAACATCATACAAAACATTGGTTGGACACAACACAACATGAGTTATATGTGTCATTTTGTAGTCAACATCCTAATGTAAAAGTTGGGCAAACATTGTTTGAAAAATTGAAGCCATACTCAAAAAAAGTGTTTGAAATGTGTTGTCGTCATCATATTGAGTTTGATCTCCACTATCAGGTATTTCGAAAGTTTGTAGAAGACACATATGGTTTTCATGTTGCTCCTCCTAGTAGGAGAAGTGAGTTTATATCATCCATTTTGTGTGACAACATAGATGATCCAGCTGGTCAAATAAATTGCATCAAAGGATTATGTGAAACATGTGGTGAATTGGCTCTATTTCCTTTGAAAACTGAAAATATTTATGTAACAAAAATATTGAATTGCAAAATTTACAAGTATGTCAAGAATGAAACAAAATTGGGGAAAGAAACAAAAAGGTTGGAATATGTTGAAGTGGAGTTGCCTGTTCTAACATTTATGGACAGATTTAAGAAATTGATTCAACCTTATATTTGTCATGCATTTTTTGCAAAGTGGCAAGCAAAATAGTTTCAAACTCTGAGAGATAATTTTCCACTTGGAACAATTGTATCAGTTGTTGATTTAGCAAAAAATTGCTCTTCTATTGGAAGGTTATGCACATACCCTCTTGCTCTTCACCTTAAAAAGTTTCAAGGAAATTCAAGTAGTTGCAAACAATAAATATGGTGATTTTGTATCATTGTAAAACAAAACGCATACTTTCTAAGCCCACGGAGGTCCTCCAAAAGTTATAATTAAAAACCATCTATTAAAGAAGATTAGAAACATTATTATTATGATAAGCTTCCACGACAAACCACTTTAGAGTTGGTTCAAAAAAATTCATTGGACGACTAAAAATTGAACTCTCATTAAAAAAAAAGTATTTTATGATTGTAAACCTTTATAAAATTAATTTGAAAATGAAAAAAATTACTATTCTTAGTTAGGGTATGTAATCCTTTGATTTGACAATTTAAAATCAGTAGAGAACATTATGTTCTAGTTAAAATCAATTTTCTATTTTTCAGGTAGTCTATTAACGTTGAGTTATTTACAAAAAAAAAGAGCCTACACATTGATCAGGAAAAATTACTAGCTGAGGCTTTTGAGTGCATTATTTCTCTCACTTCCATCACAATGCGAGGAAACTCATAATTTAAAATAGATACAACACAACTTAAATGTATTCCAAATTGATGAAGGGCAACTTCTGCTCCACCAATACTAGAAAATAGAGAAAGTACTATGACGCCATCAGGATATAATGCTTTCAAGACTTATAAATGATATAAAATTGTATCTGTTTGGAATGAATTACCCAAACAATACAAGTGGTCAATCGGACAAGAAGTTCTATGAGTGTGATCTCTATCAAATTTTAATATAAGCTCTATCTCATGGAGCTCTAGAGGGACGAGGTCGCCTAGCCCCACCCATACCAAATTCCACTCTTCACACTTTTGAAGTATATATTTTTGCGCACTATCTTGCAGTTGCCCTCATGCATTCTGAATCATAACTCTTTGTTGATCAATAAGGATAGTGCCACATCGTCTTGAGTCTATGGAATTTTTTTTTGTCGTCTGATCCCATGAAGGCCAATACATTTTTATTTGCAGAAGTGCTTCCTGAATAGTCATGGGGGGAGAGGTTCTGCTTGAAATCGGCAATAGGTTTCCCAAGAACTCTAAAACCAATTAGTTCATTGGGACACAAATTAGGGATTGCATCACATAATTCAAACATTGCTTGCTTTTCTTGCATAGTACCCTCTATGTATTTTTTATACTTCAACACTTTCATTATCTATGTTACAATTTTGAACTTACACAATTTCATTATCTATGTTACAATTCTTAAATATCAACTTTTTTTCAAACTATTGAATTTCATCTTGAATTAAATATATTTTTTATTGTATGATCATAAGTTCTTAATTATCAAATTTAGTTTATTAAAAATTTATATAATTTAATAATTTAAATTCATTTATCAACTTGTACACATATACACGTCTCAAGAATAAACATCTACAGATCTAATATATCTCTATGTATCTGAAATGCAAACTGTAAATCTCGAATAAATATACATATGTAGCAAAATATAAAAAGTCATATATATGTACATGTGATGGTATCTAACACTAAAATACTCAATAATCAAATAAAAAGTGAAATTACATGGATGTCATCAAGGAACTAGAATACACATGTGTACATGTAAATTGGACCTCCAATATATATGCATCAAAAAATATATAAATCTGATCTACTACTAGAAGGACCCCTCAAGATGCATACGAACAGAACGACCCTCTGATCGAGTCTCCTATACATCCTCTCATCGAGGTGCATCAACCAAGCCCTGCAAATATATATACATATATACATACATGTGTTAGAGTTCTATCTTTAAAACATATATATAATTATGTGCATCATGTACATATACATTCAAATTAAATACAAATTTGCATATATATAGATATATATCTAGTTTTCAAAATATTTAAATAACTTTAAACAAATTATTTAAAACTCAAGTACCTGAGCACTACCAGGTGCCTCAATAGAATCATCTCTCTCATGTATATGATTCCCTAAACCAACAAGATGCGTAACCATGTGCTCAGCAACCTGTGCCTACATGATTTATTACGAGTTAAAGATTAAATTAAATATCTGCATATATATCTAAAATAATTTTTTCAATAAATGAAAATATTTTTAAATTTCATATATATTTAAAATTAAAAATAAATTATATATGTACCTAGGTCTCCGGAGGTGGAGGATGATCAGCAGACTCCATCATATCATCTACTGATGCACCTGAGCCTCAAACTCCATTTCTAACTACTAGTAAATCTGAGTAAAGTGGACTGTGTAACTGGCTGAGTACATCTGCTATAGAATTAGTGCTACTAGGTCTGAATAATAGGTCCCTGTATGATGAAAGACCCAGGGTTGAACTAGTATCAATCTCAGATAGACCTCACAACTGCTCACCAAAATCATCAAGGCCCTCAGTTGTGATATGGACATCTCCAACTCATATGCTCCAGTCATCTGTAGAGTGTCATGAGTCTGGTGCCAAATGCTGTAAGCTACACACAGGTGTATCATCTGTCACTAGTGTGGCGGCCTGTGTCTGTGGAACTGTGTTAGGGCTATGATGCTATCTAACAACATCCATCATCGCGTGTACTAGAATCCTCTGTGTATCAGAAATATAGCTAATAAAGTGCAACATATCCTCCAAAAAATACAGTGACATATCCATATGTTTCTGCTGTCCTGAAAGACCACGAATATCGCCTGGCAGTGGTAGCCCAGCAGCTGTATATGCATCATCAGAGGAGGAACCTGAAGTGCTACTAGATGCCTGTGAAGATGGCCGACCAAGTGGACAAGGATGTCAACTATGAAGATAATGACCAATAGAATCTAATTTGATACTAGCTGCTACAGATGCAATGTGCCCAATAGTGTCAATTGCTTCCCTTTGGGAAGCAATGACAACTCTATCTACAATAGGCGCATGCATAGGAATCAAAAGAGGCATCCTCAGTCCAACAAACTGTCTAAGATCTGTAGGTGGCAAACGATCTACACTACGGTACTGGTCACGATCTGCCACCCGACCACACCCTTGTCTATAATAATCAAGAATATCCAAGTAGTTGACATTGAGCCCTATACGGAACTCAGTGTACAACTGCTATGCAAAATAAAGGGGTATTTGGTCATTATTAGGATAACGACCATATGCAGCTAAAAATCATGGATAGATCATGCTAGCAATAATAGGGTCTCTGCATCATGTGACTCTGTAGCCTCTCACCCTACCCTGTGTCCCCTCATAAGCTAGAAATAACTCTCTCTGGATGATGTCTTTGGGGGCTACCCTCTTGACATCATCAAATGATGCATCTCCTGAAACCTCAGCCCTAAGCTCCCTAGATATGAAAGCTAATATGGCAGGAGTGAATGAATGGTGACCTCTAAACCTAGCTGTCAAATCTTGTAAACTCCTACATATCTCTCTATAAACACCATCATCAGAGCTCAATATAGAGTGTTGTAGTCTAGCAACCTCATGCTCTAAAAATGAAAATAATGCATCAATATCGATGTGTGGAGGTGGTGCAGTAGGACCTCCAGCAGGAGCTACAGGTGCAGCTTGACCTGGAACATGAGCCGCACTAGGAGCTAGAACATGATCTGCACGACGAGCCCTACGTCGAGGTACATGAGGAGCCCCACCAAAAGCTGTAGCATGAGCCCCACCATGAGCTTCATGAGGAGCCATATCGAGATCTGCATCAGGTGTTGCAACATGAACCTCATCAACTTGTGTCGTAGTAGGAGTCGTAGTAGGAACTACATCAGGTGTCGCACCAGAAGCTGCATCAAGCATATCGTGTGAAGCCATATCTATAAAAATGTATGAAGAGCTAAATTGTCTATTGTACATACTTTTTTATTTTTAACATTAAAAATTATACACATGTAATTAAACATACATCACACATCATGGACCTAGATAATCTGTAACACATCCAAACCTAGATTAATTTGCATATAAGTATAAGATAACTTTAAAGTTGAGAGTTTGGTTATGGTTAGAGTTAATTTGTTATTCTAGGATTTTATTATATTTTGGAGGGTATTATTAGAGAATTCAATTAAAGGGTACCTAATAAATTATTGATATTACTCTTAAATGATAATATTTCAAGGTTTGAAATTCTTGATTGATATTATTAGCAGAGTGAGTCACTGGACTCATAGGTGGCTCTCATCTATTGGGAGGGTTACCCTGCTCAAGACTGTGATTCAAGCTCTCCAATCCTCTAAATGGAGCTTAGTCAACTAGGACATGGTTTGTTTGCCTAAGTTTTCTAGGGGTCTAGGCCTTAAATGTATGGCTCTCAGTGTCAAAGCTCTTGCTGCAAAGTTATACTAGAGATGGTGCAAGAATCAAGATTGGAATTGGGCCTAGATTTTGATCCATAAGTATTTCTTAGGAGTGGAGGTCCAGGATATTCCTAGACTTGAGCTTAATGGTAAGGGGTCCTTTATTTGGGACACCCTTAGAAGGGGTGCTCCTCTTATCAAGGATGGCCTTTTCTAGATCTGTAATGAGGGGTCAAGTGTGTTATTCTGGTAGGACTCTTGGGATGGCCACCTTCCTATTCTCTCTAGTTTTCCCCACCTTTTGCCTCTATTTTAGGTTTTTTCTTCTACAGGTTGGACTATAGTAGCTCACTTCAAGACTATTCAGAGGTGTGGATTGATGGAGGTGGCTAGTTGGAAGGATCCACAAATTTGGCCCATAGGGGGCTCCTTAGAGATTTGGGCTGAACTAGCACATCTTCTCTCTGCTAGGCTTTACAGCTCTTCTAAAGACAAAGACATCCTGGCTTGGGGTCCTTGCCCAAAAGGTAAGTTCAGTGTGGCCCATGGATATGCTCGGCTGGATAGCCAATGTAATGTAGTTTAGGTGGTTCCCTAATAAATTTTCTTGGCCAAAATGTAATTTTTTTCTATGGTTGGTTGCGCAAAATAAGTGTCTTACTTGGGATAATCTCCAGCGAAGAGGGTTTCAGGGACCCTCTTTCTATCCCCTATGTATGTTGGATGGGAAAGATGTTTCTCATGTTTTCTTCTTATGTCCTCTCTCTAGAAAGATCTGGCATAAGTGGTGGGAGGAGTGGTGCCATAGCCGTATTCATGCCGAATCTCTTATTAAATTTTGGGATAGCCTTGGCAGACCCCCTACGAAAACTTAATTTCTTCAGGTGGCCTAGGCTATTGGACCTTCTTTCATTCTGTGGAATCTTTGGTTGGAGTGTAACCATCAGATCTTCTATAATTCCAACTTGGGAGCCACTAAACTATGGCAGTTGATCCTAACCAGGCTTCAAGAGACTATCTCTGCTAAATGTGATATGTCAGAGCTGGTAGATCCTGGTGATTCTCGTATTATCAGGAATTTAGGATTAGTGGATAAAGGATTTGGAACTAGTAGTAGTAAGAGATCTCAGCACGAAAGAGGAAGGTTTGTAAAGTGGGGAGATAGAGTCTTCGTCCTGAAATAGTCCTAAAGATTGACACTGATGGCTCCTCCCGTGAGAATCCTGGACTGGCTGGAGTGGGGGGGATTGGGACAGATGTAGATCACAATGTTATTTTCATATTCTCTATTCAGAAAGGAGTTCAATCCAATAATGTGATGAAGGCTTTGGCCATTAAGGTGGCTATGGAGCGGGCTTGTTCTCTTGGTTGGAGGAGAATGGTGTGTGAGTTTGACTCTCAGATTGTTGTGATATGATAAATAATCAGAGAGTGGATGAATCTAGCTGGAAAATTGCCTCTATTGTTAGAGAGATTCTCCACTTGAGTAGCTTTGTGGATGGGATCTCTTTCTATCATATTCCTAGGGAATGGAATGGAGTGGCTGATGTCTTGGCAAAATGGGCATCAGAGAAAGGTGCTGGTTGGGATATTTCTGTTAGGGATGATCTTCTTGCTGATCTTGCTGGGACTTTCGAGCAATTAGTGGAAAAGGACAGAATGTAATTGGTTTTGGGTTGGTGTTTTGGTTGGTTGGGTCTGAGGCCTTCTGTAATTTGGCTTTATTTGAATAATTTTTTACCCCTTTTTTCGAAAAAAAGAATAATGTTTCGAGGATTAGGTTTCAAGTTGGGTTACATATATATCATTTAAAACAAGGGTCATACTTCATGTATGTGCATGTATCTCAAATGTAATTTTTAACAATTTAGGATTAGGGTCAACTTGTTTTAATTTTATGTAAGTTAGGCTTCAATTAGGTTTTCAAATAGGGTTTTAGTGTAATTAGGCTCAATTTTAGGGTAAGATTTAAGACCTTATGACACTATCAGGGTTTACACAAACTTACATAATTTCTAGCATTAAATTTAAGGGTTAATATTAAAGTCCATGGTTAAGAATTTAGGATAAGGGAACTTAGCATATGAAGTTTATGATTTGGTTCAAGATTATGATTTAGGGTATTTATTATCATTTATAATATTGGGTTTAGAAATTAAATTTTAAGGTCAAGGTTAGGGTTTGGATGTACATGTATGTAATATTCATACAGGTAGAAATGCAAATTAATCTACATTCTTATATATGTATAATTTAGGATCTCCCCTTAAGACATGTCATTGAATTATATAGTTAATTATATACTTCTAATTATTAAGACATTAAAAATAATAACATATGTACATTTAAACATGAATATTGAAAACATATGTATGTACATCTATATCTACCACATGAACATATTTACAAGTAGATTTATGAAATAAAATATACATTTTAATCTACATTCTTATGTATAATTTAGGATCTCCCCTTAAGACATGTGTTATTAAATATAGTTAATTACACTTAGTTATAAGATAAATTAAGATCAATAGTTAACATATACACACATTATTCATATAAAAATGTGAATTTATTAAAAATATGTACACACATTTACTTTTAAGCATGAAAAAATATGCATGTACATCTATGTTCAAAATAAAAAATTATACATTTTAATCTATATTTTTACATGTACAATTCAGGATCTAGACCCTTAAGATATGTCATTTAATTAAACTTTTAAGATTAAGACATTAAAGTGAATTTGACATATTTACATTTAACATTAGCATACATATTTACATTTAACATTAACATATATATATATATATTTTTTTTTTTTCAATTATTTTTTTAAATTTGACTTCTAAAATTTTGTAATGTTTTTCTAATTTTTTTAAAAATATTTTTTCTAATGTTTTTCTAAATTTATTTTCAAAATATTTGAAAACTATAAATTTTCTAATATTTTTCTAATTTTTAAAATTTTTTTTTTCTAAAATTTATATTATTATAAATTTTCTAAAAATTTTCTTTTTTTTTTCTAAATTTTTTTTTAAAAATTTATATTAAATTATAAATTTTCTATTGTTTTTGTAATGTTTTTTCTAAGTTTATTTTCTAAATTTTATATTAAATTCTAAATTTTCTAATGTTTTTGCAATTTTTTTAAAAAAATTGTTTTCTAAATTTTATATTAAATTATAAATTTTCTAATATTTTTTCTAATTTTTTTAAAATTTATTTTTAAATATTTTTAAATATTTTTATATTAAATTATAAATTCTCTAATATTTTTTAAATTTTTTTTCTAAATTTTTTAATGTTTTTGCAATAATTTTTTCTAAATTTTCTAATTTTTTAAAATTTTTTTTCTAAATTTTCATTTTTTAAAAATTTTTTTAAATTTTTTTTCTAATTTTTAACTATTTGTTTTCTAAATTTTATATTAAATTATAAAATTTCTAATGTTTTTGTAATATTTTTTAATAAAATTTTTGTAAATTTTATATTAAATTATAAATTCTCTAATGTTTTCATAATTTTTTAAAAAATTTGTTTTCTAATTTTTTCCTAAATTTTATATGACATATTTTTTACTTTTTTTTCTAATGTTTTCTAATGTTTTCTACATAATATTTTTCTGTTTTCTAAATTAATATAAATAAACAATAAAAATATTAAATTAACATTTAGATATGTTTTATAAACTATTAGAAACATAAATAACATTCAAATATATTTTCAAAACTATTAAAAACTATAGAACATTCAAATATGTTTTAAAAACACAAAAAGAATGCATTGAAAACATTAAAATCTATTTTGATAATATAAAAAAATACTTAAAAAACGTTGAAAACATTAAATTAATATTATTTTGACATACTTGATAATGAAAATGAGAACGAAAATGAGAAGATGATGTTGACGGAAGTTGCTCAAGTCACACGTTCGTTCGAATGCTCCATGAACAGTGGTTGCCGTAAAAATGAATTTGGAAAAGTGAAGAAGACGTTTTAAGCCATCGAAAATTTTGTCAATATATGTTCGCGCGAACATGTTCTGCGTACTTGTTTGCACGAACATGGCATGATATGTTCGCATGAACACTTGGCGGAAACATGTTCACGTGAACATGTCTAGGGTGTTCGCACGAATGTACGAGAAATGGAGATGTGAAAATTTGTCATTTTTTTGAAGTTTCTTCCTCCCACAAAAGTGGTACCTAGTATTGTGGGTTCACCCTTCATGTAATATCACATCTTCTAAATTAACCAAACATATAATCCTAGGTCCTTCATGCCTTAAGAGTTTCATATAACAAAACTATCTATGAGTGCAATAGCTATACCAACACCTCTTCAAAATGATATTGAAGTTCTAACCATGACATTTTGAATGGTCCATTGGTATGCTCATACTAACCAAATGTAGGTTGTGTTGGAAAAGAAAGATTTTCTTACTTTGTTTGTACTATTGAAAAACAACAACATTATCAAATGATCCCTTGCTAACATACCAAAATGTTTAATGATAATAATCATTAAAACAACTTCTAAGAAATCTCACTCCCTAACAACTTATCAACTTGATGGAATCAATCAGGCCCCAAAAAGGGTCTAGCTAATTTTTTTTTTAATTCAAACATCTAGAATTTTAAACTAGCCCATTCACCATCTGGCACTGATTTGAAAAAAAATCGACCACTGGAAATAAATTTGCAACTCACTTTAAACCTATCTGCAAACTATCAACTTTGTGCTAGGAGGTCCTTTGACTGACTTTAAAAATTGACAAAAACACTTGATTAGGCTCTGAAATCAAAACTCCTAATTCTTTACTCTACATTCTTGCACCCTACCAAATCTCATCCCATGAAAAAAGCTCAGTCAAAAGATTTTGACAATCAAAGCTGCCCTCTTAGAACTACTTGCAAGCAAATGTGTTGGAAAACAATAAATCATGCTCGGATTTGGCTTCAAAAATTGGGTAGAATAATACTTGGGGGAATGAAAAATGGGGCATTGGTTCACTACCATGGGGAGAATATAAATTTTGGATTAGAGCTCATGAAAAACAACTAGGTACGTTTGGCAAATGGTCAAAGTGGGCTACTTAGATTTGCAGGATTAGAAACATTGGCAGAAAAGTGGTTTTTGCAAACGGAATGGACCTGGGAAAGTGTGCAGATGGATTTGTCAAGATTTGAAATTTGACATACTTAAATAATTTTAAAGTAGAATACAATAGTACAATCCATTCAATCTCACCTATCATGAATTCATAGTTATGACATCCCAAACAGGGGTAGCAACAAATCTACCTTTCTTGACACCAAAAAACTTTACAAATTGCTTTTGGAGTTGCATTCAAAAACTAATCAAATGGATTCACCATAAGCTCAAAATTGAAAGATAGAAAGTATCCAACCTCTATAATTCAATGCAAAAGGAAGTTTCTCAATTTTATCAATGAGGGTCAAAGTTATAACAAGTCAAACAGGGTCTCCTAGAATTTTGAATAATTTGTATCAACACGAAAACAATAAATGACCAACTTTGAGTTATTCAAAACCTAGTCAAAAAATATCAAAATGACTCAAAATATTAACATAGGTTCTTTGATATGGATACTAAACACTCCCAAAATGGTGAGTCATGAAATAATACTAGGCATGAGATATTCAAGTGCAAACAAGGCCTCCTGTTGTTCTTTGACACTTAGGCAAAAATGCAAATTTGGACATTGCTCAAAACATGACTTCAGAGAATGGATCAGAATGTAAATTTATCTTTATGGAACACATACACATACTAAATTCAAGGTATTAGAAGCATTAAACACCTCTTAGGCCTCAAATGGACATGCATGTACACATGCATCAAAAAGTGCTTCTAGGACTTGATTTTTAGGATGGTACTCAAACTTAGGGCTTCAATTTTGGGTCCCAACACACTACATACCTTTTCTTCTTTTTCCTTCAATGACTTCAACTTATGCTTCACTCCATCCTTAGTCAAAGTGTAGGTATTTTCTCATTCATTGTGTACACCATGCCTATCAAACTGCCATGACCTACACATCAACATATGAAATATGTCCATAGGTATGATATCACAAAGTACCTCATCCTAGTAGCTTCCATTCTTGAACTTCGCTAAGCACTACTCATTAACCATGACCTTGTGGTCATCTTATACCCAAGCAATACGGTACATGGACACAGGTGTTTTTGTCTCTTTAGACTCAACTTTGTGACCATCATTTCTAACACCATATTGTCAGTATTTCCACCATCAATGATCACATAAAAATAGTTATCTTCACATCTACCTTCTATTCTTCGATCTATCCTTCCTTGGCATTGGGAACATTCAAATGCTCTATGCCCTTCTTCTCCATACTGAAAACATTTCCCATAGAAGCATCCTCTTCCAAATCCTTGTCCGCTACCTCTTCCTCTTAGATTTCTATTGTTCTGATCATGGAAATGATTGGAATTATTTCCCCTCTAGATTTGATTACTACTTCTAGCCTCATTCTTGTTCATTTGATCATCATTATGGCCACCATAAGGTCATTTTCTAGATCTTCCAATGTAACCTCTTCCACTATTCTTGTTATCAAACTTCTTGCTTACTTTCTTCTAAACTATTTAGGGAAAATTGGTATGCCTCCTCAATACTATTCATTCAAACTAGACTCAGCTCATCATGAATACTTGGCCTTAACCCATTTTGATAACATGCCACTTTCTCCTTATCAACTTCTACATGGCTAGTTCTAAAGAGAACTTAGTAGAACTCTATGATATACTCTTGAAACAAATTTTCTACTTGCTTCAATCCTTGCATTTTCTTTAATAGATCAAGCTCATAATCCACATGAATGAATTGTATCTTTAGTTTAGCTATCATATGATCCCATTTGGTGATTTTTTCCTTTCCCTTTCTATTTCTCTCCAATTGAACCTCCCACCACAAGATCTTTGTATGTCCCTTTAGTTTTTCCTTTGTAAACTTGACCCTATCAAGATCCTCAATATCTTTAAACTCAAAGTACTCCTCTAGTTCATTGATCCAATTGATCAACTCCTCTAAGTTAACATTTCCCAAAAATGTGGGAACCTCAAACTTAAGTCTCTTTTCAATCATGGAGATGGACTTAAAAAGCCTTTCTTCCTCCAGGTTTAGAACTATCTGTACTTCGAGATTTTATTCTTCTTCATCCTCATCCTTGCTTTCATCTCTTACTGTAAGACTTATTCCTTTGCACATTTGTTCTTCCAAATCTTTTATTTTTCTTTGGAGGACTTTGAAACCCTCAAGTGTAACACTTATAGCTCTTTCATCACACTCTCTTCATGTAGGCATTTTTGTGCTTCCACTAAAACCCTAGTGCAAATTGCCTTACAATCGACGATCTATCTACATGCTCAGCCCAAACTAGGGTCCTAGTGCAAATTGCCTCATAGTTAGTGATCTGTCCACACACTCAAGAACCCTAGCCCTAATACCACTTGATGAAGGGTTCTCCCCTTAATACCATAAACACATAACATAAATAAAGAAACAATAGAAAATGCGACAACAAAATATGGAATTTTTATTATCCCCACAAATGTTTAGAATTATAGAATTCACATGTACAATATGGTAACCCACAGGAGTGCCTTCATTATAGTAATTTACAAGATTAAGCTATGAACTACCACCCAAAGTTGTTCTAGACAATGTTTGATCCTTTCTTAAATAGTAAATTTTATGTCACTCAACAAGGTTCTAGACATTGAAACTTAATACCTAGGGCCAAAAGACACTAACAATACATCTAAAAATGGCCAAATACATCTTTGACATTTATTTTATAAATTTTGGGCAGCCCAACTTTGGAAGGCCATAACTCTTGAATCATTGCTCTGATTGGCTATGATAACCACTTTTCAAAAATGCCAGCTTCTAATTTACAGATATAGAATGTCGTAAGCATCCTTCCATTAAGTTTTCAAACCTCATCTAGGAACTCTAAGGCCTCCAATGGTGAACTTGACTTGATTTTTCTTGTTAATTTGCATCGAAAATCCATAATAACTTCTCTAACACTTAAGTTGGAGCAATGATATTTTTATGGTAGGCTTATAGCTCTAAAATAAAAATTCATGTAGAAAATGAGAATATTCTGAGTTCGTATGAAAAAATTACTAAAAATAGAAAATTCCCATAAATAGTAACCACCCTATCTACTAGTACTTATTAAACTAGAAAAGGCTGAAATTAAAAATATTTTTGGGTGATGCAAGATTGCTCTTACACCTAGGATGCTCCTACATCACAATACCAACACCACATATGAAGTCAACATCTGAATACCAAATAAAAATTAGGTATGAAGAACAAAAAGTTGTACATCTACCTCTAAATCAATGTCAATTATCACATGCAAAATAACCAACCGATAACAATTGTCAAGAATAAAAGTAAACCACTATTGACCAACTCTAAGAATAAAACACCACCAATGAATAACTTAAATCATTCATTAATAAAATTCAACCATCAACAATAAATGACATCCAATCAAAGAGTAACAACGCACAATAAATAACCATCAAAAGTAATATCCAACAAGTAAACCACTAGAGGAAAATATTAAAAAAAATATGATGGAGACTCGAGTTACATCCTAGGGAGTGTCATCACATTGTCAAATGAATTGACTTACCCTAGAATGGTTTCTCACTTGACCCTAGACCATCAAGTGTTCAATTACCCTGACTACTCTAAACCCTAGACTCCCAACATGACACATGTAAAACTAGAATACCCTCTCATAATGATGAGGAAAACTAGTCATACCTATGACTAGGTATCATCTTATTTCCATACTTAGCCTATACAAGTAGTCAAGGCATGAGCAAGGAAAAATCTCTAACTTATCTTTTTAATGTGTATCTAAGTATTTTAAATGATATGTTATCACTTATTACACAACATATAGTGAGTTAACTTGGAAGCCACTTTGGGCCCTGATCCCCATTACAAGACACTCCCATAGACATGCACATAAACTACCTTCCCTAAACTCTCAAACTATATTTGTGTCCCATACCATAAAAGTAATACCAATCAAATTTGGTTCTTTAACAAGCAACCCAAAAATAGCATTGGTTCTCAAAACCCAAGTTCTCATAAATTCTCATCAAAAGAAATATTATTAAATAAATCTCAATTTGAATCATAAAATACACCATGAAATCTAATCAAATAAACATATAAAAAATCACAAAAATATCTCTGGTGCACATCTTAAATTGGCCAACTAAACAACCCACAAAGAAAACCATCACAGAAATAAACATCACATGACTATAAACAAAATATAAGAACACACATAGATATTTACTTTTCCTTTCATTCATAATGTAATTAGAGATAAAATTATAAATTTAATTGAATTATTTATAATTTCTCTAATAAACTCAAATAGTTATTAACTAGATGATTACAAAGTGAAGTCCACCACAACTTCTTTTTAAATATAATATAATTATAAATATTATTTATTAACTTCTTTCCTGCATTAATAAATATAAAATCATTTATATGCAACTAAGAGTTTAACTAGACAAAAGGAATCATTAATACTAAAATTCACTTTAACTAAATAAATAATATTTATTTAATGTTTAAAATTAATTTTAAAAAAAAAAAAATTCTAGATTTTTTTTCTAATTTTTTAAAGTTCTTAAATTAATAATTAATTATAACAAAAGATTTTTTTTTCTTCTTTCTAATAAATAAATCTGAAAATTAAATTATATTTTTATAAAACTAAAAATAAACATCCAATCACTATTTCTTGATTCCTTTGATATCTCAAATCATGCAAACATAATACGCTTAGTTTTCTATTTTTAGTATATTTGCTTTCACAAGCATGTATAAATTTAGTTGCAACATGTTTTCCTCTCAATTAATGTTTTATTTTTCTAATAAATTTTACAGTTACATTATTTTAGATGTAAGAAAAATATTCATCTTTATTTAGAAAATCCACGATAATCACATGGTTCTAATGAAAAATTCAAAGTTAAAACCCTTAGATGTTCAATTTTTTGTTTTCTTCCAATTTTATATAATTGAATTTTGCCAATATTAGAAAGGGTTTTAAAAGAATATCAGATTCATAATAATCTTCTATAGTTTTTCTACAATTTTTCTTTATCCAGAATCAATACAATAACATCATAAGCATTATGCAAATACATAGGAAGACACAAAGTAGACAAACCTTTTAATAAAATTTAAAAATGGGTTTTCAAACCTTACCTCAAAACCACAGCTAAAATTTTAGGAAATTTGTGAATGCATGCAAACCCAAACCCTCTAAAACTTTCAACAATACGTTTGATTCAATTCCAAATTTTTCTCTCCAAACCCTATGTGTCTCTCAAATGAACAAACAATCTCCTAATAAAGAACCATAGCCCTAACTAGGGTTTTCAGTTTTCAAACATACAAAGGCATTTCTTTAAAATAAACATTTATTATGTAATCCTTTCATGTACACTTGAATAACTTTTTAATCAAAATATTATTTTATTTTATTTTCCTCCACTTTATTAATTAGTGCAACCACTATTTAAAGTTATCTTTTAAACTAATAACAATAATTAAAGCTCAGTATTTAAATACAAATATAATTTAATTATTATTAATTAAATAATTATAATAGAGCAATGTTTAATATTGAGTGTAACATTTTCCTCTAGCTTCTAGTTTACAAATGCTATCTTACTTGGGAGAATCTTTGCAAGAGAGGCTTCTAGAGGCCCTCCATCTGTGCCTTATGCCCCAATAGTGAAGAGACCATTTCCCACCTTTTTTTCCAGTGCTCTTTTTGTCAAGAAGATTTGGCACTTCTGCTAGGGTGTGTGGGGATGCACGTGCTAGCATGTTTCTTCCTTATCTATGTTTTGGGACCATCCGAGCCATCCCCCTTTGAATACCTCTTTTCTTTAGGTTGCTTGGACTATTGGCCCTTCCCTTATTTTATGGCATGTTTGGCTTGAGACAAATAGGATGATCTTTAATGATGTGCAACTAGGGATCGGGCACCTATGGGGGAAAATTCTTCATTCTTTTCATGAAACACTCCTAGCTAAATGTGACTTTGGTGGAGATTTGGACTTTGGAGATGTTGGCATTTACTCACACCTTTCCTTTCCTCTTTAGGGTGACACTCCATCTCTCCCTTATAGATGCTCTGGGAATAGAGATAGGCAATGCTCTCAACATGTTTATCTAAAGGGGCATTGGACTCCTCCACAGGCTACAGTTCTTAAAATCAACACTGATGGCTATTCTCGAGGAAATCTTGGACTGACAAGCATTGGGGAAGTTGGGTGTGATAGCTTTGGTGATGCTTAATTTATGTTTTCTATCTACAAGGGTTACCATACAAATAAGCTCATGGAATCCCTTGCTATCTTGGTTGCAATGGAATAGTGCTATCAATGTGGCTTGACAAGAATTATTTGTGAGACTGACTTGTAGGTGGTTGTGAATTTATTGAATAGACATAACCTTATGGATATGGATTAGAATTTGGCTTTGGTTATTCAACAAATCGCTCTGTTATGCAATTCTCTAGATTTTGTATCTTTTATGCATATCCCTTGGGAGTGGAATGGTGTGGCTAATTGCTTGGTTAAATAGGTCTCTGAGCATGTGCTGGATTGAAACATTGTTGATCATAGGATGCTTCCCCCTAATTTATCTCATAAGCTAGCTCAACTTGTTGACTAGGATAAAGTACTTTAGTACTCTTTGTTTGCTCTGTTGTTCTATTCTCTTTAGTATTCAATAAAAAAATTACCCCTCTTTTACTTAATTAATTAAATATTCTTATAATTTAATATTATTATTTTAATCAAATAATATTTATTTACTCTCAATATTATATGATCAACCAAAATATTATAATTAAATTACTCGCCAAATAAATCACATAGCTAAATCCACATAAAAGTAACATTACCGAAATTGACCAAAACTCAAAATCAAAAAACACATCCAAAGATAAACTTACAGGTTTGAAAAGGGTGCAAGGTCATATACATGTCCTCTTTAGGAAAAATAATTAGGCTATGGTTAGGATTGCACTGAACATTATCTCCCCATTCCTACCATTGAGTTATTGTGATAGGGCATGCTCATCCTAGCAATTTAGGGAAATCAATGCTTGGTACTTGAAAATTAGTAGAAATGATGAACATGTACCTATGCATATATGTAATCTAGAAAATATATGGTAGGGAGTGGTACATGATGTAGATCCTGACTAATAGGTGACTATGACTACCTCGCTCAATCATATCAGGCACGTCAACCATAACTGTAAAATAGACACACACACACACACACACCATACACATGCAAGTATGGGGTAAGTATAATGGTAAATTATAAATATAAATAACATGATATTCTAACATGAGCATCTCATTATCATGAAAACATAATAAAAATCTTTGTCTGATACACCATATGACATTGTCATAAAATTAATTTCATTAACTAACTAAGAGAAATTGAATCATCATCTCTACAAGTAGGAAATTCGTTACAACCTGACATAATCAATTACTCAACATACTAGAGTATTACATTTCAAATACCAATTAAGGGATAACACATATATAGAAGAGTCATATATAATTTAACAACTAAATCTATAATGGTAGAAAAGGAGGGTATTACATCATGCTCCCCTTAAAATAGGCTTACTCCTGGAAGCCAGCTATTACTATTGAGATAAAAAAGATGAAATATATAGTCACTAATAGTGTCTAAAACACTAAGTATTTAAAGGGTATGTGCAGGATCATGGTGTGCAAAAAAGTGACAATCTGAAAAATTTATAGTTCTGAAAGATCTCAAACCATTTCAAAATCTATTCCAGCTTTTTCCCACCCTCCCTGACACTAAATGAAAAAAATTAATATCTTTATAAGGCATGCTATATCTTTTGATACCAAACCTATATTGTCAACTTTAAAAACACCCTAAAAATGTGCATTTGGCCTATTTTTATGTGATTTTTACTTCAAACATGTAGTTGACGACTTTTTTTTCACCAAAATTTGATGAAATGAAAAATGTTTCTTAAGAATGCTCTTATCTTTCCATAAATGTAAAGTTTGTCAAATTATGAATTTAGTAAGTAATTATTACTTATTTTCTAATGGAGTTACGTATAAAGTGCTAATTGAAACACTACTTAAAAAATAACTATAACTTTCAAATGGTACAAAATTTTTTAAATCTAAAAGATGCATCACATTCTATGTTTCTTCTACTATAAAGGAAAAAAATAACAAATTGAATTTTGTCGAGTTTTGAATTAGTTAAGATGGTCATACATGAGAGTTTTTTTATTCCAAAAATAGTAAAGTCAAATATTAATTATTTATTATTTATTTAGAATAAAAATACCCAAAAATATGTGTCACATCTAGGCATGAATCTACTACTTATATCTAGAATATTATTAAAAAATATAATCATTTGATTTTGATTAAAGTGGTCAGACATATGTCTACTTCTTATTTTTGTTCTGAAATTTTTGTAATATTGCATTAAAATTCAAAATTTTGGCCAATAAATTTTTTTATTTTTTTGAGATAATTTCTAATAGTTTAGAAACTAGATTCAATTTTCTAGAGATTCTTTTCTCTCAACTTTTTGATATAAAGTTAATAACAAGTAGAAAATTGCACATCAAGTTGACATAACCCTAATTTTTAAATTTTTTATTGCCACTTAAGAGTATAGTTTGGTTGATCATGATCTTGCACATACCCTAAAATCCAAGTTTTATTTTCATAGTTCTACTGTTTCCAATTTTTTTGTGTCTATTTTATGTTGATAATTCTTGTTGTTTAATCTTGTTGCAAGTTTAACTATGTGTTAATTGATGGCAGACAATATGCCCATAGTTCCTAATGTTTAAACTTGTGCTCTGAGACTAGATGTAACACCCCACTTGGGAACCCAAGAGAAATAAACCTAACATGTTACAATGTTTATTGAACTAATTTTTTTAAAGTTTAAAAGACATCAAGAGAAAAAATGTAGAAGCAATAAACACATACACATAACCAATTACAAATATAGTTTTCATTCTTCAAGGGTTCCTTCATGTTAAGTTATATTTTAGAAGTTTATATTAATTAGTTTAAGTCTTAAATACATGTTCATAAATGATAAGGAAATAATAGATCCATTACATTACAAGAAAATACATAAGTATAAATTATATAGTGAAAATATGTCCAATGAATAACATCCACTACACATATCGTAGGATATGCAAGAATACATACATGTACACCAAAATGAAAGATTACATAGATATATAGATGCAACATCTTAATAGAATTCTCCAAGATATGAATAAAATAGATACAGGATACAATTGCACCAATGAACATCCAACATTCACAATTTTTTTTTTTTTTTGGGGGGGGGGGGGTAGGAAAATGGTAAGAAGACACTACCTCCCGACCATGTGGTCACCTAATCAGGATTTCACTCCCACCGTGAAAGAGAGATAATGTACGATCTACAGATAGATAATCAAATCATAGTATAATACTAAGAAAGGAATCCTTCAATACCTAAATCTACCTCAAGGGTAACAAAAACTATTGATAAAGAAAATATAATCAAAATCAACCATACTCCTCATAGTCATCAATGAGATAGGAGTAGTTCTACTAGCCGCTCATAGACCCCTAGGTCACAACCTCATCACCACTCTCCCAGTGGTGGCTTTCATGGGCTTCATCACTTGGCCTCACCTACTCAAAGGCTAGGCTTAGGCTAGTCCTTGGTGGCTCTCTGCTGCCACTAATACAGGTTGGTCATCTGCTCACTATGACCCCAAATGGGCTTTCCCCCGACTAGATTTAGCCATTTCTCCTCCCAAGGCTAAGGAAGATAAAGACAAGGATTCTGATAAAGATGTTGTTCGTACTAAAAATTGTGCTCCTCCTAAGCCAACCAATAGCCCCAAGAATTTCTAGGGATCTAATGATAAATACCCTCCTTCGGTTGGTACTGCCCTTGTAGCATGATGTTTTTTATTTTTACTTATATATGTTTTTTGATGAATAGTTAATCTTCACCCTTGGACTATTTGAGCTCATGGTGTGATCTTGTATCCTCCAACCCCTTTTTGTGAATATGTATCTTTAAATTTTAATTAACGGAAAAGATCTATTCATCAAAAAGGACACTCAATCCAATACCAACACCATATACCAAGTCAACATCCAAATAAAAAATACAAATCAAGTATCAAGAGAAAAAAGATACATCCACCTCCAAATCAATGTTAAGTATCAAAAGGACAATAACCAACAAATAAAAAATGTCTTCAATAAAAGTAAGCCACTAGTCACAAACTCTAACAATAAAAACACCACCAATGAATAACTCATCATTTTAAAATAAAATTCAACTGTCAATAATAAATCACATCCAATCAATGAGTAATAACTTACAATAAATACACCATCAAAAGTAATATCTAAAAAGTACACCACTAGAGACAAAAATTCATTAACCATGGAGAGACTCAAGATACATACTAGGGAGTGTCATCACATGGTCAAAATACTTGAGTTACCCTAGACTAGTCTTTTACTAGACCCCAGACCCTTATGCATTGAGTTACCCCAGGTTGGTCACTCAGAACCTCGAAACCTAATGTGACATATGTGGAACTAGAATGCCCTCTCATTAAGACAAGGAAAACTAGTCATACCTCTCACTAGGTATCATCCTATTCTGATCCTTAGCCTATACAAGTACTCAAGAAATTGGTGAGGCAAAATCTATAACTAATCATTTTAACCTCTATCTAAATCTTTTAAATGATATGTTATCACTTATTACACAACTTACAATGAGTTACCTTAGCAGCCACTTTGGGCCCCATGCAAGCCACTCCCATCAACATGCTCATTTTTGTATTCCCAATAAAATCAATAACTTTTTTTCTAAAAACACAGCTCATGGATTGGACATCCAAAATGATTAGTTATCTTTCTTATGGAGAACAATCGTTTAAATTGTCAACCCAAGGATGCATACTTGAAATAAGTCTGCAAAGTATATGCACTATGAAACTCTCTAAGTTATTCTATCATTTACAAATCTAAACTATAACAATGCAAGAAATAAATCTAAATACATAGTAATCACTATAGGAAATTGCAAAGTATTGGCCATGCAAGAATTGTGTACTACAACATTATATATATATATATATATATATATATTCTTGATTAAAATTTTGAATATATAATATTATTGACTCCATAAAAACCATCTAAAAAGTGTTCCATCATTCCTTTAAACAAGGAATAAATTTATTACAAAACTAATAACTAAATGTGCTAATTTTTTGTTCCACATTTTCAATAGTCCACTTAAACACACGATTCTCCTTTATTATTATGAATTAGACCAAACCATTTAACCAAGTTATTTTCCTCCTTTTTATATTTCCATATCATTTTGAAAATTTTAATTTCATAAAAAAACATAGAAGTTATGATTATTTTTTTAAAAGTGGTTTTCTTGTGCCTGAAAGTGTGCCACCTTTTACTCAGTCAACTTCAGATCAACGACGCTCATTAACTACTTTGAACTAACTCAAATGCTCAAAATGGTTTGTGCATATTATTTTTTAGATTTTAAAATCCATAAGCCATTCTTAATTTGATTAATAATTGAGAGAGAGATATCCATTTTACTGAAATTGGCTTTTGACATTTTTTGCATTTTCTACAACTGCTGAATATTGACAAGAGTGAACTTGCATCTCCTTCTTCCCATGTGCATGAATGACTAAAATATCTCACAAGAAACATGTTATTCATATCAAGATAATTATTATTAAATAATAAAAATTTATTATATTAATAAATCACCACAATTTAGCATTAACTAGCTACACATGCAAATTTTAATCAATAAATGATTTATCATAGTTATTGCTTCATAAATCATGTTAATGTATACAAATGGATTGGAAATTGATTTAACTCATGTGGTAAATTTTTATAACAAATGAATATAAGTAATCCAATTTATAGGCTCATCATTGCTCCCAGTTGAAATCTTGTTTGTCCCCAAGCAAGGGTTAAGTAGTCATGAAAGCTATTATCATGAATTCTTGTGACAACTTTAATCAATCATCAAGAATGTCAAAGATAGTATGAAAATATACATGCAAGTTCATCCTCCTATGGTGTGTGACAATAATACAAGGCAAACATGTATTCCCGCTAGCTAAAAGGTTATTTTTCATCAAATGACAATCTATGTATGAAGGCAACAAAACAAGTCACTTATGAAGCATATAATTACAATAATGATAATTGAGATACAAAATACAATGCATAGATAATCAATTAGTAAAACTAACAAATATTATGAATAAATGGAAATCATTAATATAGTACCATTTGTGTTATTGTGAGACGCTTCAAACTTTAAAATAGCTAAAAGTACATTTCCCTTTATTGTTGAATATCTAGGTCCCTCCAAGAGTTGTGAATTTTTAATATGAGTAGATATAAATGTGTCTTCATACTTTCTTAAAATTCTCTTTTTTATCACATAGTTGTTTCTACAAAATTACTATTTAGTCACATAGTATTTGATGGAGGATTTGTCTATTAAATCAAAGAGTAGTGGCTACAAGACTAGTTGTTAAACAAGATAGTAGTTGTTGCAGGATTGACTATTACAATAGGAAACCTACAGATAATATGAACTAGAAACCATCATTTAATAGACATTCTTGACATCATAAAGACTCAACTAAACAATGGAAAATTTGGAAATACAAGAAAAGACTCTTTTCCACAATTAGAAACATGATTCACTCACACCCTTAGGAAAATGATTTGAAATACAACCAACCAACTAGATGTAAACTCCCCTAGAATAGCCATTAAGATGAGAACACTGTGGAAATAAACTAAAATAGATAACTACTAACTCTAACACACTACGTAAGAACACTTATTGAATAAAAAATCCTACCATAAACTATCCTAACTTACACTAAATAAAAAAAATGACTTGCTCAAACAAAACCATTAAATAGTTCTTTCAAGTATCTTCCTCTTCTCAAAATCTTCCAATGCTTCATATGCTCATGAGCGATTGGAAATAGTTGCACCATCAACAAATACTTAATAAACAATAGTACTTTTGGAAATACATCAACAAACTCACTTATAACTTCATGTTAACAATATATACTGCTATATGGAAGTGCATAAGTAAGCTAAAATGTTTTCCCTTTGGGTGTATTTGTATATCTAGCTTCATCCTTAATTGTAAGTTCTTTCTTTGCTGGAATTATAACTTGGGATAGCATCTTTTCCTCCATATGAATGAGATGTCCAATAGGACACCCTCGTGAAAGAAAAATTTTTGAACCCTCCTTGTTTTCTTTGTGTAGATGAGTTGCTTCTTTATTTTTGCTCTCTTCTTGAAGTAATAGTTCTAATTTGATATCAAACTCATCTTCAATGTCAACCTTGTGTGTAGTGATTTCATCATTTTGAAAAACAAGGTTGTATTCATTTGTCTCTTCTTAAACCAACATTTTTACATCAATATGTGAACAAAATTTCTCTATAATGCTAGAAAAAATGTCTTCACTGACTTATAAACTAGTTGCAAATGATAATGGCTCTTCATTTTTATCCTCCATGAATCTAAGATCCATATTGTGTTGATACAAACTTTTATGATCCTAACTACCTTAAAAAGAAAGTAAAATTGTAGAAAAATGAAAAAGGGGTGCTAGAAACTTAGAGACTCTAATATCTTGACCTGTCCTTGGCAATGCTGCCCAAAATGTTGGCTTTTCAATAATATCAATAACTTGGTTCTAAAAATATAACTCAAGGATTGGACATCCAAAATGAATAGCTATCTTTCTTATGGAGAAGAATCATTTAAATTGTCAACCCAAGGACATATACTTGAAACAAGTCTACAAAGTATACACACCATGAAACTCTCTAAGTTATTCTATCATTAAAAAATATAAACTAGAAATATGCTAGAAATAAATCTAAATACATAGTAATGGCTATAGAAAACTATAAGAAACTGCACAATACTGGCTACAGGAACTGTGTGTGTGTGTGTGTGTGTGTGTGTGTGTGTGTATTCCAAATGCTTGATTACAATTTCAAATATATAAGATTATTGACTCCCTAACAACCATCTAAAAAGTGACCCACCATTCCTTTAAACAAGGAAGAGTTTTATTACAAAAACTAATAACTAAGTGTGTTGACTTTTTGTTCCACATTTTCAGCAGTCCACTCAAACACAAGATTCTCCTTTACTATTATAAAGTAGATCGAACCATTTAATCAATTTATTCTCCTCCTTTTTATCTTTCCATTTAATTTTTAGAATCATAAGTTATGATTATTTTATTTAAAGTTGTTTTCTCTTGCCTAAAAGTGTGCCGCCTTTTACTTAGTTAACTTCTAATCCACAGTGCTCATTAACTATTCTAGACTAACTCAAAATCTCAAAAGGGTTTGTGCACCATGTTTTCAAATGTTAAAATCTAAATGCCATTCTTAATTTTATTAATAATTGAGAGATATATGACTATTTTTTGAAACTGACTTTTGACTTTTTCTACAATTGTTGAATATTGATAACTGTCAACTTTCTTCTCCTTCCCATGTGCATGAACAACTCTACTATCTCACCAGAAACATGTTAATCAAATCAAGATAACTATTATTCAATAATTACCATTTATTATAATAAATCATCTTAATTTATCATTAACTAGCTATACATACAAATGTTAATCGTATTTAATGCTTCATAAATCATGTTAATGTATGAAAATGGCTTGGAAATAGATTTAAATCATAGGATAAAGTGTTATAAAAAATAAATATAAATATGAAAATTTATAGGCTCAACACTCATAGACTACCATCTCAAAACTCACAAACCACATTTGTGTCCCATACCACAAAAGTAATACTGATCAAATTTTGTTCCTTAATAGGCAACCCAAAAATAACATAGGTTCTCAAAACCAAAGTTCTCCTAAATGGTCATCAAAATAAATATTATAGAATAAATCTCAAGGTCAAAACACAAACCTATGTCACCCTTTTGTGAAGAAAAAGGATAACAAAAGTACAATTATTCACCTTCAATGATATAAAAATGGTATTATTATTTACAATTTGAAAATGAAGTAAACTATAAATGTATAGAAATTGATCAAGTTTAGGATGATAATTTTTAACAATTTTTTGGATTAAGAATTAATATATTTTCATAATTTTTATAGACAATTTTTTAGTTGCAAAAAAAATGCTGAAAATTAGGGGTCTAGTTCCCACCACAAAACTATATGGAAATGAAATTATTTCCCTTTGATCTCAAACTATGTTATAGATATCATATACATCTAGAACATTCAAAAATAAAAATTGTCTTTAGACTTATATTTTCAATTTTATGATCATTCAAAGTTCAACTCACCTAAAATTGATAGTTTTTACCTCCCACTACATTTTAGAAAATAAATATATTCTAACTAGAATATTTATTATACATTCTAGAAGAGGACTCTCTATTCTATAATGTCATATAAGTTTTAAATTTTTATGATATGATTTACTTTTTTTTTTGTTTTGTCAAAATTGACATCTTTCTGAGTGTTAAAATATGTGCTTGTCGATTTTTTTAATTATATTATACTATATCTAATTAAAACACTATAAAATTTATATGAGAATATTCTTGACTTTGGGCTCTATAAAATGGTGTTTCTAAGTTAGTAAAAATATATCATCAAAAATTGTAAGAGTTATTGAAACATTGGTTTTCTAAAATAATTACATTTCTTTAGTAATTGGACTAAAACTAGTATAAAATATTAATTTAATAGACATTTTCAATTTAAAAAGTGTGATAGCATATATAACTTAGCTAAAATGAATTTATCTAGATCATATATTTCAACAAAATTGATTTTTAGATAGAAATACTTAAATTCAGCTGTTCTAATTAGTCAAACTGAAAGTTGGCACAAATTTGTACTTTTACTCCTCAATTTGAATCATAAAATACCTCATGAATTTGAGCCAAATTAAGCTTAATATACCAAAATCAATAGATAAATCAATTAATCTTAATATGCCAAAATAAAAGATCCTTTGCTAGATGACCTAGCCTGGTAGAAACTAACTCAGAAATGATTTCCTATGTTAACCAATAGAAGCATAGTTAACACTGCAAACTTGCAAAACTCCTTTGGCAACCAAATGAGCTTGGTTAGCACTAGTTTCATCCAACTTTCCTTCATTAATCAAGTGAGAAAAGTTAAAACTCAACTTTTGCATACTTTCCTCTGATGGTCAAGTGAGCTTGGTAGACATAGAAAATTATTTTCACTGCCCGAGTGAGGTCAACATATACTAAATGATAATGATATGAAATTTGTGTAACATCAAAGATAATACATAATTAATCAATTGTATCCAGCAATCTCCCTCTTTGGAATTGATGGCAACACAACATGTCATAAAATGATAAAATTTTGGATTTGTTCTTGAGAACCCCCTCTATTAGTAGGAGCTCTTTTTACTAGATTCTTCCTCTATCTACAACAACTTCTGCCAAGTTGATTCAAAGACTTCTTCTAACTTATAGTTTTTGCTTTTGAAACTAGTTTCTCTTGTCTTAGCAATTTGACGATTCTTGCATAGACCCATATTAGGCTTCTTCAAACTATGGATTCCTCTTACATTTTTGTGTTTTCTTATCTTAACCTAATTATCAAAAATTTTACATGACATAGCCTTTTTTGTCATAACCAAATTTCTTCTACTTGAGCAATAAAACATGAACAATCATTGAGATAAAGATTAAATAGATTACCTTTTGTTTGCTTGCTAGATCCAACAAAATTTTCTTTTCCATCCAATAGTTTGGCATATCCATTCATGAATCCTACCTTGAATCCAATGTTATTCAACTATGCCACACTTAGTATATTATACTTTAGTCAATGAAATACATCCTTTTCCTTTTATGTTAAAGGGTTCATTGTTTCCAAATCTCACACTACCTCCATCATAATATTTTATGTGCTCAAACTTTGTTTTGTCTCTAGTCATATGATGTGAACAAGAACTATCATTAATCCATATATCATTTTTTCTAACATTAGAGATAAGTGTCATCTTATCTCCTTCATCATCAGATTTCTCTTTCATAGAAATATATTCTATTTCATCTTCATTATTATCAAAATATTTAGCTATAAAACAAGATTTCTTACCATTGTCTTTGTAGTTCTTGGAATCCTTCTTTCCTTTGTGCTTATTGCTTTTATTTTCATCTATTATTTCCTTATTTGGACACCTAGCAAAAATGTGACTTTTTCACAGGAAAAGCATATTAGAGGAACTTTACCTTTGTATTGTCCTCTTCCTTTGGAATACTTCCTTGCAAGTAGGGCTTCAACAACTTCAAGATCACTATCTAAACTTTCTTCTTATGTTCCTTATTCTTCACTTCCTAATTTATTGGACTTTTATTTCTTTCCCTTTTCTTTGAGTGAAAGTTTAGCTTTAAAAGAAAATTCAATAACCTTTGAACTAGGAACATAGTTATCAAAGTTATCTAACTCAAAAGCTGTCAATCTTCCAACTAGAGCATCCAAAGATATTTTATTATTTGGATCACATCTCATCTCTTGAATAGTAGACACTCTAATTTCATAAATAGGAAGAAGAGTTTTAATAACCTTTCTTACAACTATTTTTTCTTCAATCTCTCCTCTAGATTCTTTAATTGCACTTACACTTGCTTTGATCCTTTCCACATATTTTACAATGTTCTCACCTTCTCTCATTTTCATCTAATCAAAATGACCTCTAAGACTTTCAGCCTTAGCTCTTCTTACATTGTCATCTCTTCCATATATTTCTTTTAGCTTGATCCACATTTTATAAGCTATCTTGCAATCTTTTTCTTTATCAAATTTCGCATAACTAAGAGCAGATGCAATATCAATCATCATGATGTTATAATTCTTCTTTTCAATAATATTTTCAACAAATAATGTTCCAGTGGGAGTCTTATATTTAGTATCAATATATTTGCATCTTGAATCACTAATGGTAGCCAAGTGTAACCTCATAAGTCCTTGCCATGCTACAAAATTGTGTTTGTTTAGCTTAGGGATCTGTCTTCTATAAGACATCTCGATCTTTAGCTTAGGTCCTTGAAACTTTCTCTACAAGCACCAAAAGAACCTGATACCAATTGTTGGAAATATAAGAGAACTAACTAAGAGGGAAGGGGTGAATAAATTAGTACAAAAATAAATCCCAAATCCCTTAGATCTTAGTACAAAAATAAAAACTAAAAACTAAATACATCTTATGCTTAGTAAACACACGTAAAATTCTATAACTTGGTAATTACTAAATGTTCTTGGTAAATCCTTAACATATAAACTTTAGATGTTATTTATGATAACAATTTAGCTATAAACACACACACAAAAAATAGCATGAACACATTTGACACCAAGATTTAACGTGGAAACCCAATTTGGGAAAAATTGCCAATTGCAACTAGTTACTATTTTCACTCTTTTGAAGTGAGCCCTATTAGGATCCAACCCTATTAAAACTTACAAAACACATTTTTAGGTGTGACCCTGTTAAAGGATTTAATCACCCTATTAGGAGTGGCCTTGTTAGAGGTCTTGAGACAATTCAATGTAATTGCACATGATCTTGTTAGAGGATTTGCAAATAGTTGTTAAGAAAACTTTGTTCAAAGATTTGGATCACTACTACAATGGTTTGAAAGTAACAATCAGATGACTTGATTTGAATGCAATTGAATTGCTAATTATAGATCATTTTTTTGACTTGTACTTGATCCTTCTTAATTGAATATATCTATTTTTCTCCACAAGGATATTTTACTTATCCTTCAAGTTCACTTCCTCTTCTTAGCATTAAATCTTCAATCAGATCTTCATTCTTTCATATCCACTCACACTTGAAATCACAACTTGACCTTATACTTATATCCTTCATATTGTCAAGTTAGCTCAAATACAACTTTGAATAATTAATATTCATTACCTTAGTTGACTGGAATCAACAAATAAATCAATTAAGCTCAATATGCCAAAATAAGAAAATCCTTTGTTAGCTGACCTAGCTCAGTAGAAACTAACTTAGAAATGATTTCTTGTTTTAACTAACAAAATCTTGGGTAACACTGCAAACTCGCAAAAATTATTTGGCAATTGAGTTATCTCGATTAGCACTATTTTCATCCAACTTTACTTCATTAACTGAGTGAGCTCAGTTAACACTCATCTTTTGCATACTTTCCTTTGATAGTTGAGTGAGATCAATAGACATTGCCATCTAAACTAGGCAAACACAAGAACACTCGGTAGACACATAAAACTATCTTCACTAGTCGAGTGAGTTTGGCATATACTACCTAATAATGATATGACATTTGTGTATGATGCAGCAGCATCCTGGGTTTGTTTGTAATCCTGCACATGAGTTCATTCTGCCTGGTTCCAATTGGGCCGACTTTGCTGACATTTAATTTTGGTATAGTTAATTATATTTGATGAGGGCCGACTTGTGGTTTCTCCATGTTCTAAAATTATTCTTAAGCCATTTTGGCAAGTATAATTAGGGTGTTTAGGTTTAGGGTTAGGGCAGATTTTTGGGGAGAGTTCAGAAGAAAAAGAGATATGTGGATTTAAAAAGCTGATTTGGAGATCTGAAAGTTGTACATTTGTAATTGGCTATAACTAGAAGGCCTTATAGCTGGGCATGTATGTTGAATATATGATGAATCAATAAATATATCCTTATTCTCTCTTTCCTTGGTGTTTTTCCTCGTGTTTGCTTCTGTTGTGTTAACTCTTGTAGGGTGGTTTGGATAGCTAGGGGTGCCTTTGGCCCTAGTTATTCATCCCTTTCCTACATCAATGTAACATCCAAGACAATGCACAATTAATCAATTGTATCCAACATGTACATTCTAACTTGGTCACGTAAACAACCCACAAAGAAAACCATCATGAAAATAAACATCACAAGACTATAAATAGAATATATGAAAACACATAGATTTCAGCCATATGATTTAATTTGATCAATTTCTCTTGTTTAGTTTGGCTCAGAAGAATGTTTTTCTAAATAAAGTAAGAATATGTAGATAATATAAATATTTATACATAATATATACTTATTTAAATCAATAAGTAATTGAATGTAAAATCTCTTTGTGCATATAAAATATCATGCAATATTATCATGTTATTAATTTAAATAACCTTAAATCATAAATGATTTAATTAATAACATAAATCTATATAATGTTATCTTTGGAAAGAGGAAGAGGAATCTATTGATAATACAACTTTACATTGTTCGTATGTCAGAAAGTTATGGGATAAGTTTCTTAGACTCTTGTGTATTGAGAAGGTGTTTCCTAATAATATTAAAGATTTTTTTTTTAGCTTGGAAGACTCCCTCTTACAATATTCTAATTATTGATATTTTGAACTTTTTCCTTAGATTTTTTTGGGGTGTGGAAAGAAATGAATGATAGGTTCTTTAGATGTAAGGTGTAAGACTCTAACCAGATATTTCACAAGATTAAAAGGGTGGTTACTAAGAATGTTAGGATGGATGGTAAATATAAAGAGCTTAAAGGAGAGTGAGAGACTACTGTCATTCAGAACTAGAAGGTCAATGACATTTATCATGTGTACATGGAGAAAAACCTTAAAAGAAATGCTAGATGGGATTGCCCTCCTAAAGGGTGGTATAGAATCAATTTATATGGCACTTTGAAGGACACCCCAGGGATTGCAGGATGCATGATCATTATTAGAGATGAAAATGGTTATAGTAATGGGGCTATGGAAATCTCTATAGGTAATCAAACTAATCATACAATAGAAGCTAGTGTTGCATTACAGGGTCTTTTGTTTTCTAAGAGTAAGAATATTGAGAAAATATGGCTTCAAGAGGATTCTCTAAACATCATCAACTATCTTAATTAGATCACCATACCTTCATGGACTATTCATAATATTGTTTTCAATGCTATAAATTTGATTAATTCCTTTGTTGAATGTGTTATTACCCAGAACTATACAAAAGATAATATGGTGGTTGATTGGGCTAATAATGTGGCTTGTAAAACTCACATGAAGATTGTATGGTATAATGGTAGTGATATCCCTATTGAAGGCTCATCTCTGATGGAGTATGACCAGATAGGCAAAAAAAAACAAAATTAAAAAAATTATTAATTTTACAATGAGGTATAATTATGAGGTGAGTTTGAAAATGTATTTCTGGATGGCATACAATTATGATGAGATCGGTTACTTTTTGACACATGGGTTGTGGGTGCTTTTGGAGAACAAAAGAGATAGTTGTTTCTTTGAGGCCAAGATTATTAATTTTCTTTCTTATTTGAAGGAGATAGGTAATTTGAAAAGGTACATAGATATAGCTAGAAAAAGGAAGAGACGTGAACCAAGTAACTGTTTGGAGTGGAAACAAAAACTTGAGGCCTATAGCATTCTAGAAAGGGTAAGATTATGAGATACCTTAAAAATCCTAAGCATAGTAATCATTCAATCAATAGACAATTTCTCAAAACTTGGAAGATGTGAGACCTCGCCTCGACCCATCATAACATAGTTGATACATTACTATTTTGATACTCATGGCTCGATATGTCAAGACATTATTTGATGCATTGAACATTATTATGCTATTTTATGATGTGTGATGCTTTACTTTGAGATATTTGATTTTGTCATCTAATACTTTATGAACATGTATAATGATGAAGTAAATGAATGTAGATCTAACAGTTTGATAATGCAATTTTAATGGTAAAAAATATGAGTAGAATGAGATAAACAATTGATTATTAGAAAGATGGATGTCTTAAATTTACATGATTTTTTGGATACATAATTTAGATATATGCATGTGATTTCTTGAACTACTAGGGTGTGCAATTAGTGTGCAGGATATTTAACCAAGAAATCTAATGGAGAGATGAAACTGAACCCCTTGCTATTTGTGTTGATTCACATTGTCTTTCTTTGAAGGTTGTTAGATAGTCTTAAAATTCTCCTAGCTTTTGTTGGTTTCTATTTAGTATTTAAGGCCTAAAACATTAAATTTAAGTATCCTAGGGGTAAGGGTATGGGTTGGGAGTACTTTCCACCCCCTTAGCCTCGTAGGTTGACTTTTAGGGTCACCCAAAAACCCTACTTTTGGTTGATTGCGAAAATTGATTTGTCTCACTCATGAGTTGGTGACTCAAACTCCACCTTGGGGTTACCTAAAGCCTAGTTGAGTTAGGATCATATTTAGATGCATTTTGGAGAAGTTTTTGGGTTGTTACCCAATCTCTAGTTTTTAGAGAGAAGTTTGAAGATTGAAGGAAACAAAGAAAAAAGCTCTTCTCAACTTGTCATTTTACCATAAATTTTTGTGAAGGTAGGGTTCTTCGCTCTTTTGACCATGTTTCTTCTTATTGTTCATGCTTGATTCACGCATAAGGCATTGTGGTGATCTTTGTATTGCTTGTATGTGTGTGTTGAGGGTGTTTTGGAGGGATCTTAACTTGTTCTTGGATGTCATTCTTATGGTTTTCTTTGAAATTTTGAGGGGATTTCATGGGGATTTATTTTTTCATTGCTCACCCTTGGATACAAAAGAAGTGGCCAAGTATGGGGGAAGGGCCTTAGTAGGACATCAATAGTGTAGAGTATCCTCTCATAGTGATAAGAGGGAAAGAGGGTAGGGTATATGGGCCCCTACTTTTCATGACATACCTTGTATGAAAATTTGAATTCTTGAGGAAGGGAATGAATGAAAACCCTTGTTATATTGGCCACAAAAGGCCATTTGTAGAAGAACAAAAGTTCTTGAATTTTAGCCCTCAAAAGGGCTATGTTATGGTATGGTGATTGACGTCTCCTATTGAGAAAATTCACCTCCCCCCTATTTTGGTTCAATGTTGAATCATTTGTGCAAAATTGGGTTGGGAATGCATGCTTGAATTGTTCATCATATTATTTTGTTTTACCTTCATGTTGGTTCTTGTCTCTCCCATGGTTCCCTTGGTGCATTGAAGATATTGGAAAAGACCTCTTGTGAAAGACCTAGAAGAGAATTCAATTGAATTGTAACATTATGTAAAAATGTATTTAAATTTTGATGTATTTGGCAAAGATGTTGGATTTTCTTACTGGTTCTTTCCTGATGGAGCATTCAACCAGGTTAATTAATAGAGAGAAATGATTGAGAAAACCTCCTTGCATTGTATCATGTGTTATTTCAATTCATGTAAATGTGTGTGGAGGAATAGTTCAAATGTTGATGTTTTCAAACTATGCAATTTTAAAGTTTCCATTATGTTAAGGAAGAAATTTCACTATGTTGAAATATTTCAATTTGACTCATGCTAATTGGGAGATAAAACAAACCTCACATAGTTGATAAACAAAATTTATTCAACACTCTTGTTAACAAAATAATTGGTGAATTCAATTTGAAGAGGAAGAAGATATAAACCTCCTTGTAAAAAAATCTTTAAGACACAAAAAAAATATGCCTTGGAGAAATTATGCATGTTAGAAAATATTCTACACTCAAAAAAAATGTACACACCCAAGAGGATTTTGCTCTTTGGAATTTGTATGAGAGAAAAAAATTTAATCCTTGGAGACAACAAAGCATATTGCAATTGGTTTCCTATTTTCTTCTAATTTTAAATCCCTTTAAGTATAAAAATAAGTAATTTTGGTGTTCAAAACAATAAATAATGCAAAAAATAAAATACATAGATATAACTTTATTCTAAAACTCACCTAAATAACTTTTTACATTTAATACCCACCCTCTATCCTAAGTCTCTAACCCACCACCCCCACTCATCATTCCATAGCCCACGAAATTAATGGCAACATGGCCTTCTACCCCCCTCAGCTTTTGCATGGACCACATGGGTGGGGACGGAAGTGGGTGAGATGGACATTCAGTTTCGTATGCAAGTACATATGTTTTCAAAGAAAAAAACCTTTTTACACGGCACGCCCCCCAACTCCTCCATTCCAAGCGCAGACAATATGGAGGCTTAGCAGTGTACATTAAGGGGGATAGGATTCGTGCCAGCACAAGCTTTGAAGCAGCACCAGGGGGGTCTTGGGTTCCACCCAAGCACTTGGGATGTGGGGGCGACAAGGTGGCCAAGTGGCCTAGTTGGTAGGGCAGGTAGGTAGGAAGGTAGTAGGTGTAGGTTAGCTAGGTAGTATGTATGTTAGTGTGAATTGTTTTTTAGGTTTTTTTATGTAAGTTAGTTTATTGTATTACTTAGTGTGAATATTAATTTAGAAAGTTTTATGTTATTGGGTGATAGGTTAGTTAGATTTAAATTAGGATTTAGTTTTAGTGTTGCTAATTAGTTTTGGTAGTATATATAAGAGTTGGGTTAAATATAAATGGGTAGCATGGGTGATTAGTTAGTTTGCATGTTCATTCAATTTAGTTTCTATTTAATGTGTGCTAGTATTGTATAATTCTTAGATTTTGGCATTAGTAGAGTTTCAATTTTAATTAGATTTTTATTTTTAAATTATTATTATTACATTAATATCATTATAATTTAGTGCTAAATTGTGCCAATATTGATCCATATAAAACAAATATATATATATATATATATATATATATATATATATATATATATATATATATATATATATATATATATATATATATATATATATATATATATATAGATATTTATATATATTTATAATTGGAATATCTGGTTGTTTTAATTTAGTTATTGATCTATTGATTTGTGTAGGAAATAATTTAGAGTGCATAATACTAGTAATTAGTGGTTGTTGAGTCAAACTTTCGTATTAATCAAAGTTAATTGAAGATATTACTTAATTAGTACACTTTTAGGTTGGTGGTTATTTTTCTCTAAAATTGATTGTTACTAAAACAGAGCCTATGTAATTAAGTGAAAGATGATATTCTAAACTATTCGAACAATTAGTTTTATAATAGTTGAATATCCAAATAAATTGTTTAAGATGTTCATTTACTTGTTCCCTAAATAGTTGTTATCGAATAAAGTTAAAAAGGACTTGAAACAATTGTAAATTATGGTTGCAATCATTCAAAGAATGTATTAATAAGAGAGTATTTAAAATTAATAAAATATTATGTCCTTTAGCTAATTGAACTAGTTGTTTAAATTAATTAATTAATTAATTTAGTAGTGAATGTTTATCAACCTTTTCCTTATGGGGTTTTCAACTGAGTTGTAGCTTTAAAAGTTTGTTCAGAGACCTTGTATCTACCTTGAATGTAATTTAATTTTTAATAATTTTTGAACTTATCAACTTAGGGAACTTAGGTTTAGTTATAAAGTTAAAAAAAAAAAATTGTGTGTTTTTTCCCTCGAAATTTGGGTATGACATTTTTGTATTAGAGCCATGTTTCAACACTAGGAATTTAAACCATTATGCTTCTAAACTTAACTAAAACTTTAATTGTGTAGGATGCCTCCTGTTACATGAAGAAACCATCGAGGTAGAGGTCATAGGATGAGAGGTGTTCGAGCAAGATAGGAGGATGGACCACCACCTCCACCACCAGCTCCACCACTGAACCCAAATTAGGATATTTTGGATGCCCTCCAGACGTTGATTGGCATAGTCTAGTAGAGGATAGCACCTATATTATAGGCAGGGTAGTAGATTCCTAAAAGGGAAGCACAGGTTCCTGGAGGAGGTGGGGCCAAAGATAGAGAGAGGAGTAGGAGTCCCCCACTAAGGCAAGTTGAGGGATAGGGTGAGCATGAGGGTGAGTTGATACATCAAAGAGGATCACCACTCGACAGACCTCCTAGACATATAGGAGATGATATCAGAGAGTTGATATGACTTGGACCACCACTCTTTACGGGGTCCACAGAGGGGATAGTAGTAGAGGCCTAGTTAGAGAGTCTTCAGTGGTGCTTTGGATTACGTCCTTATGGGAGTAATCTAAAGGCATGTCTTGCAGTTCATCAACTGAGAGGAGATGCCTCCAATTGGTGGCATCAGGAGGAAACTATAGGAGAAGTGAGCATGGATACCCTCACATGGGAGTCATTCTTAGAGAGATTCAGAGAGAGGTACTTGTCTGAGCACTTCAGGCAGAAGCAGATTGAGGAGTTCCATTCTCTACATCAGAGGGGTCTCACGTTAGCTTAGTATGAGAGAAAATTTCTCGAGCTCCTTCCATATGTTGAGTACATGAAGGATGAGAAACTATGAGTGCATTAATTTATCATGGGCTTGAATTTCTCACTCTAGGGTTTAGTTTTTTTGGCTTTCCCTACTACTTTTAGACAAGTGGTTGAGGTAGCACTTGTTGCGAAGGATACTCATGGTAGACGAGAGTCACAGGATCAGTCTTAGAACTGAAACTCTACCTAGTAGAAACCCCCTTGGAAGGGGAATCAAAACTACATAGTAGAGTTCTCTAAGGGCCAATAGTCTCAGGGCCAATAGTGAATTAGGTTTTGGAGGATATGTTACATATGTACATGATGTACCATTAGGTCAAGTGGGAGGAATACCTACATCTTGTCAAGTTTTCCTATAACAATGGACACCATTCCTCCATAGGTATGCCACCTTATGAGACCTTGTATGGAAGACCTTGCAGGATACCCTTGAGTTGGGATAGGATCGAGGATCGAGTATCTATTGGTCCTCAGTTAGTTAAGGAGATGGAGCAACAAGTGACCCTAATTAGGAAGCACTTGAGAGAGGCACAAGATCGATAGAAGAAGCATGCTGATGCAAAAAGGATAGATCAAGAGTATCAAGTTGGAGATAGAGTTTTCTTAAGGGTGTAGTTGCACAAAAGTTTGATTTGATTCGAAAAGGGCTCTAAGTTGGCACCCTTGTTCGTTGAACCATTTGAGATCTTATAGAGGATAGGACTAGTTGCCTACTATTTAGCCTTGCCACCTATCCTGTCACACATCCACGATGTGTTTCATATTTCAATACTTAGACGATACATTTATGATGAGTCTCATATTATAGATTGGGATGCTTTGCATGTGGAGTCGGACGACCATTTAGCACTAGAGCCTATCCATATTATTTCCTGACAGACCCTAGTAGCTGGACCAAGTTAGGGTCTAGTGGGATTGCTATGATGAGGTTAGAATTTCATGGGAGGATGCAACATAGATGTGATCTCAGTACCCATATGTTTTTTATGAACTCCAACAGGAAGTTCATGCCTAGTGGGGGAGGATGTGAGGCCTCACCCTGACCCATCATAGCATAGTTGATACATTACTATTTTGATACACATGACTAGATATGTCAGGAAATTATTTGATGCACTAAAATTTATTATGCTATTTTATGATGTGTGATGCTTTACTTCCAAATATTTGATTTCGTCATCTAATGCTTTATGAACATGTATAATGATGAAGTAAATGAATGCAGAACTAACACTTTGATTATGCAATTTTAATGGTCAAAAATATGCATAGAATGAGATAAAAAATTGATTATTAGAAAGAAAGATGTTTTAAATTTACATGATTTTTCAGATATGTAATTTACATATATGCATGTGATTTCATGAACTACTGATGTGCGCAATTAGTGTGCAAGATATTTAATCGACAAGTCTAATGGAAAGATGAAATTGAACCCCTTGCTATTTGTGTTGATTTGCAATTTCTTTCTTTGAAGGTTGTTAGATAGTCTTAAAATTCTCCTAGCTTTTGTTGGTTTCTATTTAGTCTTTAAGGCCTAAAAACATTAAATTTAAGTATCCTAGGGGTAAGGGTATGGGTTGGGAGTACTTTCCACCCCCTTAGCCTCTTAGGTTGACTTTTAGGGTCACTCAGAAATCCTACTTTTGGTTGATTGCGAAAATTGATTTGTCTCACTCATGAGTTGATGACTCAAACTCCACCTTGGGGTTACCTAAAGCCTAGTTGAGTTAGGATCATATTTAGATGTATTTTGGAGAAGTTTTTGGGTTGTTACCCAATCTCTAGTTTTTAGAGAGAAGTTTGAAGATTGAAGAAAACAAAGAAAAAAGCTCTTCTCAACTTGTCATTTTACCATAACTTTTTGTGATGGTAGGGTTCTTCAGTCTTTTGACCATGTTTCTTCTTATTGTTCATGCTTGATTCAAGCATAAGGTACTATGATGATCTTTGTATTGCTTGTATGTGTGTGTTGAGGGTATTTTGGGAGGGATCTTAACTTGTTCTTGGATGTCATTCTTATGCTTTGCATTCAAATTTTGAGGGGATTTCATGGGGATTATTTTGGCATTACTCACCCTTGGATAGGGAAGAAGTGGCCAAGTACGAGGGAAGGGCCTTAGTTGGATCTCAATAGTGTAGAGTCCCCTCTCATGTTGAGAAGAGGGAAAGAGGGTAGGGTGTATAGTCCCCTACTTGTCATCACATACCTTGTATGAAAATTTGAATTCTTGAAGAAGGGAAGGAATGAAAACCCTTGTTATATTGGCCTTGAAAGGGCATTTGTAGAAGAACAAAAGTTCTTGAATTTTATCCCCGAAAGGGCTATGTTATGGTATCGTGATTGACGTCTCCTATTGAGAAAATCCACCTCCCCCCCTATTTTGGTTCAATGTTGAACCATTTGTGCAAAATCGGGTTGGGAATGCATGCTTGAATTGTTTATCATATTATGTTGTTTTAACTCCGTGTTGGTTCTTTTCTCTCCCATGGTTCCCTTGGTACATTGAAGATATGGAAAAGACATCTTGTGAAAGACCTAGAAGATAATTCAATTGAATTGTAACATTATGTAAAAATGTATTTAAATTTTGATGTATTTGGCAAAGATGTCAGGTTTTCTTACCGGTTCGTTCTCGATGGAGCCTTGAACTAGGTTAATTAATAGAGAGAAATGATTGAGAAAACCTCCTTGCCTTATATCATGTGTTATTTCAATTCATGTAAATGTGTGTTGAGGAATAGTTCAAATGTTGATGCTTTCAAATTATGCAATTTTCAAGTTTCCATTATGTTAAGGAAGAAACTATTTTTATGTTGAAATATTTCAATTTGACTCATGCTTATTGGGAGATAAAACAAACCTCACATAGTTGATAAAAAAAAATTATTCAACCCTTTTGTTAACAAAATAATTGGTGAATTCAATTTGAAGAGGAAGAAGATATAAACCTCATTGTATAAAATCTTTAAGACACAAAAAAAATATGCTTTGGAGAAATTATGCATGTTAGAAAATATTCTACACTCAAAAAAAAAATGTACACACCCAGGAGCATTTTGCTCTCTGGAATTTGTATGAGAGACAAAAATTTAATCCTTGGAGAC